>PVKE010053167.1:0-10127 GCA_004027555.1 Craseonycteris thonglongyai
CTCACTGGTACTATGATTGTCCACCTCACCATCATCTCTCACCTGGATTATTGTAATAGCCTCTTAATTGGTTTCCTTCCTTCCACACCCACATATGTTCCCCTACAGGTTTTTCTTAAGATAGCAGTCAGAATCATCCTTCGCATGTATGTCAGATAATGTCACTCCTTTGCTCAAAACCCTCCATTAACTCCACTTTTCATTCAAAGTAAAAGCCACAGTTTATGTATAATGACCCTACATGAATTAGCCATCCCACTCTGCCAGGAAAAGCTCTTCTGGATATTTGTATGGCTAACTCTTTTTCCTTCTTCACATGTTTTATCAAATGTCATTGTATCAGTGGGGCTTAATAACTATTTTTGAATTGAAAGTACACATGCCACTCCTCGTGCTCTTCCTCCATACTCTGCTCAGTATTTTTTCATAATAGTAATTTTAACATATATAGTAATATGACATAGTGTTCATTGTCTGTGCCCCGCCCCACCCTACCCCACCCCCACCACTTTTAGAATGTAAGTTCATGATGAGAAGGGTTTTTGATTGAGGTATATCCTAAATGCCCAGAATAGTCAGTGCCTTCCTTGTATGCAGTAGGCATTCAGTAAATGTTTATTGAATGAATGGTTTCATGGCTGACTAATGGTTGAAACCCATTTGGAAAACCACTTTGAAAAATGCTAGTCTACTGGCTAGACTCAATCTATAATTTTTTATTTGGGGTGCTATATATATATACACACACTCATAAGATTTATGGGATAAATTAAATTTTTCATTGTTTAGTTGTTTGCAGTTAATGTTTTTCAGTTAGTTTTGGTTTGTCTAAAGTATTTGTTGGAATCACTCTAATAGTAATCTAAATGCAAACATAAGTCTTTTTCTGATATTATCCCTTGTGTTATTAAATTTTTAAAGGTAGTCATCCAGTGTTAGCAGTTTGTACTTCCATATTTTTTTCCAGGCAGGAGCACATATTAAATCATACATAATGTTTCACAACTTGCATATTTTGTTTTTTGGATTTGTTTGGTTGGTTTTATCATGGTAATTATTTGTTTTGCCCCAATACTCTACCATGGACACTGTGTCTTGAGATGCAATATAACATGGTCAGTGAGAGCATGGATACAAAGCCAGACTGGGTTCAAATCCCAGATTTGCAGATTACCAGACCATAGACAAGTTACTTAAGTTTTCTGTGCCTTTGTTTTCTCACTTCTTATCATGGGAATAATAATAGTACCTAAATCATACAGTATTGTGGAGAACAAATGATACCTGGTACGTATATGTGCATATAAATGTTAGTTGTCATCACTAATATTACTTCATTGTTTATCACTGCTGTGTAATACCCCATGTTTTGAAAGTTTAACTATTTAATCAGTCCCTAATTTGATATATACTTCAGTTATTTCTAATTCTTTACTCTTACAAATAGTAATCACCTAGGGTTGAGTGTGTGTCTCACATTTGTATAATAATTTTCAGGAAATAAATACATAGATATAGACTTGCAGAGTCTAAAATATAAACCCTATTGTACCATGGTACACTTGTACCAATAATGTATCCATATTTGTTTCCCCAAACTCTTACTGATACTGGACATTATCAAGCTTAAGTATTTTTCTTTGTTTTCTTCTAGTATTTTATGATTGATGGAGTAATTCTTTATCCTACTCCTACACCATATTCACATTTTTATTCTGTTTTTTTCAAATGAGTTAACTTCAGTGCTTCCCATCTCTTTCCCACTGATTTGAAATGCTACTCTTGCGTCATGTACCAAGTTCATATATATACCCTGATCTCTTTCTATACTCTTATTCTCTTCTACTGGCCTGTCTATTTCTATACAAAGTACCATCTGATTTTAATCATTGTAGCATATATCTTTTGATACATTAATAGCCCCACTACACCTAGTCAAGTATCCACACATTGTTCTTATTTTAGGAACAATTATTTTTCCAAATAAAATTTAGAATAATTTTAGTGGGTTTTAAAAAGATATCCACTGGAATTTTGTTTCAAAGTGTTAAAAGTATAAATTGATTTGGAATGAATTTGTATCTTTACAATATTGAAGATTAGAACTTAAGATGTGTGTTTAGGATTTTCATTTTTAATGTCATATACTTGTTATAAAGTGTATTTCTGTGTCCATGCTCTTTGAACATTCTCTTTTTTTCCATTATAAAGTTGAAGGTAAGATACTGATTATATGTCCATGTAAGGTATTAACATGTTTGTATATGCACACAGATATATTTGTCTAATATCCACATTCTTTAATACTTCGGCGGTTCTCTTAGTTTTTAGAACATCATATGTGGATAATAAATTTCATCTTTCTAATGTTGATACCACTTGCTTCTTAAGTTGTCATAGTGACTGCACTCTGGAATTTGAATGACTGATGATATCAGGTATCTTTGTTGATTCTATTAGAGTGATTTGTATATATAATTCAATTAAATGTTAATGACTTAGTGGTTGTATCACAGTATTAGCTATAATTAGCCTTTAAGGCTTGTTTTTATATTGAACCAAAGAGTACTTAGGAAAGTGTAGGATCTTTTCCTACTCTGAAAATGATAAGAGCATAATCTTTGGCTAAGAATAGAAATAATAATAACTATCTGATCTCTGGAAGTTTACATCTGAGATGAAAGATCTACCCCTCAAATCCAATGCTACATTAGAAATTATGACTAATAAAGTTTGGTTACAAAATGATAGGACATAATGTCATTTTTTTGCATCTTGAAAATGAATAATAGGCTGGGCTTCCCCTTCCTAGTCAATTTTGTCAGCTGCAAATAGATACGAGGTGTCTGCCTATAGCCTAGGAAGCTAGACCTCAGGTTGCTGCTGATGTGGGTCAGACCTCCACCAGCATTCCCTCAGCCTGTTGGCACCTCAGAGCAAGTCAGTGCCAGTGATTTCTTGGACCCTGGAAATGCTGGATTTTGTTTATTTGAGCAGGGCTAAAGGTCAGGTGTAAAGATTGTTCAAGTGTATCTGACCTCAGGTTAACTCTCTTGACAATTTAACTCAGTCTGGCCAACAGGAAGCCAGAATTTTTAAATAATCTCAAATGTAATCAAGCATTAAATATGTTGGCTTATCTTTCTTTGACCTGTTAGTTACCCTTTATTCACAGACAGAGATTACAGTTTGGATAATTATTTTATTGTTGTAGAGAGGAGAAGAAGAGAGGATTTTATACTTTCTCTTAAAACTAGGGAAAAGTTTTTCTTTTGTCCACCCATACCAGTTTCTATATTTATTGGTTATATGACATTTTTTATTTTTCAGTTTGTGTTTAAATATTAGTTGAAGTAACCACCTTAATTTTTCAGTGGTCATAATCTTACTTAGATTTATATCTCATTTCCCTAACTTAGCAATATTAGTATTTTCCCCAAAATTTTTATTATGAAAAATATCCAATATAAGAGTTATCATACAGAATGGCCCACATTCTTTTTTGTCTGATTGTTTCTTCATCATGAATATAAGAACTTTTAATCATCATAGTCTTAATGATTTAGGTTGGTTTGCACTGAATAATTTGTATACTTAATAATTAATAATTTTCACCTGATTCCATTTCATTCTGTTACTGAATATGATCTTAGTGGAGAGATCCTATAAGTAATGGCTCTGAGAACAGCATAGAATATTTGTTTTCTCTCCATTCCTAGCAAGTAATTCTTCTGTGGCTTTTAATGAGTTATACAACCATACCTGTGTTATAAAACAAGCAGAATTTCTTACCTTTTTAAACTCAAATGACTTTCTAGACTGATACTTACAGAACCCATAAAAGATGTAAAGCATAGCTAAAATGGTAATAGTTAGAAAAATGAATTGTGATACTTTCTTGGTCCTTCCAAGACAGCTTCAATTTAGCCTAAGTGTTATATCTTCAGCAGACATTTCTTGTCTCATCTTTACATTTAGATCTGAAGGAAAGGGAAACTAATCTTAAATGCCTACTGTGTGGTAAGTAAGCACTGTGTTAGATTCTTCAAATGCATCTTCTTATCTAGTTTTTAAGTCTCCCATCTCACCCATGAAATACAAGCTCCTATTTCCATTTTATAGATAAGAAAATGGAGCATCAGAGGTGTTTAGTAATTTGTTCTACCTTACATAACATAGTAAGTGCCAGAGCCAGACTATGAATGCAAATATCTGTAAATTTTCTGAGTTGAGCTTTATTATGAGAACTATTCTGAATACTTTTGAACGTCACATACATTGAGGAAATTCTCTCCAAAAAAAGTTGTGGTTACTAATGAAGAATTTATACCATCTTCATCTGACCAGAATCATTTAATATGTAGATAGTTTTTTAAAAGTACAGTAATTTTAGAGTTATATTATTACACATCTCCTGTCACTTATTCTGTTATAGGATGTTGGCAAAGGATGAACTGATGACCATACTTCAGAAATGTTTCAACATTTTTAAGTCCTCTTCTGAAAAGCAGCTTGGCAGCATAGCAAAGAGAATAGAGGAGTTCCTGGCCCAGTTTCAGAGCCTTGATGGTGAGAATGTATCTTGCCAGTTTACTGGCTATGACAGTCATTTAACCAAAATAACTTGGAAAACCCCACATTCTGATATATTGAGAGATGAAGGATTAAAGTAGTTCATGATATCTGTAATACCAAGCCTCAGAATACCACATTTTGACAGTCACCAATGGTTCTCTTCCAAATTTGGTTTAAACAGTGAAAAGCATGAAATGGGAAGAGAAAAAATAATTTTTTCTCCTGATGGACAGTTTGGAGGACTTACCTTAAAAGAAAATAAAGGCAACAACAACAACAACAAAAATTGAAAAGATTAGAGAGAGTAACAGGACATCATAATTAATGACTCCTTTTAGATGCTTTTTCTTGAACATTTCATCAGGTTCTTTATAGATTTCAAAAACACTGCATAAATAATTTGTAAGCCTGAAAAATGAATAGCGGTGAACTGCTTTCACAACAGTGAGGCTCTTCAGTATGCTGGTTACCAGAATATGCATGAGGTTTGCTTTCATCGGATTTGCAACAGCTTGACTCTTAGTGTAAATGAACTGAGGATTTCCTTGGTGTTGGAGGGTTACAGTTTCCTTTATCTTCATAACCTCCACATGATCATTTATGTTTGCTTAATGCTGGGGATGCCTGATTGTGTGCATACCGGTAGCCATGGCTTGTTCTCTCATGCCCAGGACTTCTTTGTTCTCATGGGGCACCACAGATTGATACTGATCATTAACTGTCCATGGGCTCTTCTCTTGCTCTGTTTCTACTACCAAAGTATGTTATTCTTTTGGTAAAACAAAATAAGGGTGCACCTTTTATTTTCCCCTAGTTAGAGACATTTTTAATGGAATTTGGGGAAAAGAGGCAGATTAAATAATGCACAAGCACACAGATTAGACATGACATGGTAAACTGTTTTACTTAGAATTTCCATATCAGTCTTTTCTATGTCTAGCAAATATTCTTTTGTCTTGAAAAACCTTTGGATTTAGGAAACTGCTTTTATTGAAATCCTTCCATATCTCTTCCTAGCTGCAATGCTAGGCTCCTGATGAGTGCTTAGTTGATGGAAGATGAAAGAGAAAGTTTGATTAGAGTGGCACAAGCAGGCAGAATGAGGAAGTACTCTTTCAGGTTGTATGTAGGCATTGCTCTTTTGCAGTGTAGTATGAGCTGAACTATTTTTCAAAAGAGCTAGAAACTTAATCATAGAGATAGATCATTGAGTCCATATACATACAGAAGCTAAAGCCCAGGAAGAGAAAGTAGCTTGTTCAAGATCCCACCCCAGACTAAAGCCTGCCGCTCTTAATCACCAGCTCATTGTTTTTTCTCACAGATTCACAATTTAAATGTCCCCTAATTGTGGTGACTGGGACAACGTGGGGCCACCCTTAAGGACATAAATAGGGTAAAAGATTTAGAAAAATTTAAGATAAATTAGGTAAATTTCAATCTTTTACAATATTGGACTCAGGGATTTTGTAAAATGAATGCAGATGTAATAATTTTAATTATAGTTCATGTGACATAAGCTAGTGAACATTCTGTGATGTGTTAATACTAAATAAAAGGATATAGGTTAATAGGAAGGTTGGAAATTAAAATTGTTAATTGTTAAAGAATAAAGAATTTTACAAATTGAAGCAAAACCGATGTCTTGAAGAAATGTCTATATATTTCTATTTTCAAAAGTGACATAGTTAATAATAAAGTGAAATTAAAACCTTCCAGTTGGACAAGCAGAATATTTGAATGCATACTATCTCTGGTTCCTTAACTTATTATATATTATAGTCTGGGTTTAAAATTACATTTGGAGGGTTAAATAGGTCAGAGTCTCATATCAGATTTACTTTTAAGTCTCTGCTACATGTTAATGAACTAGGACAAATAATTTATTAGATATTTTAATTCCAGATTGTATCTATCTGGGACTAAGCAATCACAGCTGAAGGGAATTTATTCTTTGAGAACAATGCAGGTTCTTCAGTTGCCTCCTCCTGTCTTAGATTAGGCCAGATGAGCCATGTGAGTGTGAGGTTCCTAGAACCTGCCCTGCACTAGGAAGAGGATGTTGGAGCCTCATGCTCTCCAGAAGGCACTGCACCTGTTAACCAGACACGGTTTTCTATTCCCTTTGTTAAAGAATCATGGTGCCTTTGTGTCTTAGATTATTTCAAAACTTTCATGCACTACACTATTCATTACTCAAGTAGCATTTTGTCAAAAATAGTGCATTGGAAGATTGATTATCATGCTGTTTGCAATCTTGGCATTATCAAAGGAATACAGTTTAAATTTGTTTTTTTAAAAGCTGTTTGTAACAACACAAAGATCTGGAGTTTTTCTGGAGGGGTGTTATTTGTACTTTCTTGCTTTCATTGTGGTCACATTTATAAAATTCAGTAGCTAGCTGTTTTTTTCAAGATCTCTCTGCAGCATAACTTATGTACATAATATTTGTAGACCTTCAGCTTCTGGAAGAAATCATTTATCTGATGGACTCTTGATCCTTTAAACATTAAAAAAAAACGATGAAACTATTTCTCTTGCAGTAGTAGAAATGTTGGTTCTCTTGACTTGAATGGATTAACTCTAGCTGTTGTATATTGGTTTTGTATTAAAGCAGAAGCTACAGAGGAGGAAGATACTTCAGAGTCACAGTCAAAGGGGCTTCAGAAGACAGACCTGTATCATCTTCAGAAGGTCAGATCACTTTCTTTTCCTTCCAACTACGCCCTGTGAAACTTGCTTTTTTTTTTTTGATGTGTGCTCTGGATTAGCTCCACCTGGATGTTTTTTTTCCCTTTTTAAACTACAACCTGGAACAAAGAAGACTTGGTTAATTCACTTATAAATTGAACATCCTGTTGATACCACTACCATCTTCATTCTCCATGTACTCAGTCTGGAATTTACTAGTGAACATAGGTGGAAACTGTTCCTGTAGCCTGGGAGGGAGGAAGAAAATTAACTAGCAGTAAGAGAAAATGGGAACACTGTTGCAAAAGGAATCTGATTATCTGATATATTTGTTTTTGTTTGATCAAACTGAGACATTCAAAAGAGCCTAACTCAGTTTTAGATACTTTTCCTGATTTTTAAAAAATGTATATTCAGCATAGGGCAGAAATTGAGCTACAGTATACCCAATATAATCTTTTTCATATAGTTCTAACTTTGGAATCTTGGTTTTCAAAGTAAAGAACCATCTTTATATAGTATGGTACCAAGTTATAAATGTAGAGTAAAATTTCAATCTAAGCAAAATGAAACACATGGAATCTATTCTGTTAGTATGGCAAAGGGCAAGTTTTTGCTTTTTTCTTCTAAGTCCTTTTCTTAAATGAAGTAATGGGTTGTGGATAGTGAGCATGCTTCCATATAACTTAGTAATGAATTGAACTGCCCTATTCCTCTTTCCCTGAAAATTCACTTGTTATATATTTGAAGCAAAACATCTAGGAGGAGAAATTAATTACAGGCTTTAAAAATAAAAACTAAACACAGCCCATTTTGATCTGGTTCTTTCTCTGCACATTCTCCTATGGAGATGGCATCAGCTGCCTCTGCCTGAGCAACAAAGTTCCCTCTGAGGGGTTTTCTTTCTCAAAATCACCAGAAAAAGGTATTTTCTTTCATCCACAGTCCTTATTGGAAATGAAGGAGTTAAGAAGAACAAGCAAGAAGCTGACCAAGTTTGAAGTACTTAGAGAAAACGTTGTGAACTTCATTGATAATCTAGTGAGGTGAGTCTGTTGCTCTTAAGAGCTAGAAATCAGGCTATTTTGTAGAATTTGTCTATAGCCAATTCAGGACATTTTCCTCCTAGATTAGACTTTATGCTTTTCAGGTCCCTCCATCCACTTAGAATTGTAATTTTGATTCTTCCATTCTTAGGAAGATGTCTAATCAAATGACTTACTTTGTTCTTTTACTGCCAGTTCAAGAACACAGGTTTAAATTTGATCTAATTCATTAGGCTGGGACAAGGAAGGGTGGTAATGGAAACAAAAAGTGTTTCCCCTTTCTAATAACAAAGTGTTTGCATTGCACTGTATCCTTTCTCTGTCTCTGCTAAGAGTATGCTGGACCTGGGCCAAGACCAGAAAATAGAGCAGACTACCTATATGTCCTATTTTATCCTGACTAAAGGACTTCTAATTCCAAAGACTACCAGTACAATTCATTATCAGCACTAAATTGATATTGAAAAATGTACTCATAGTAAATTTATAAGTCCACCAGTCCTACCCGTATTTTAAGATGATTCCTTTTTGAGAAAACCAGATCATTCTAATTCACAGATGTCCCAAAAGCCAGCTTTAAGTAGTTGTGTAAGATCACTCACCTAAGCTGCCTTTCAGGCAGTTGGGACATGCTATATAAAAACATAAGAAGTGTGAAAATGAAAATGATTTAATAGTTAAAAAGTAGAAAAATTTGTTTTTTATCTTCGCTTATTTGTTTTTTAATGGCAGTTCATACTCAGTAGCAGGCCTGTTTTTTATCTTCGCTTATTTGTTTTCTAATGGCAGTTCATACTCAGTAGCAGGCCAGTCACTGAATAACATCAAATACTAAGAAAATAGCAGCTCAGTTATTAAAGACTAAGAGTGGTTTTCGGATAAATTACCTGACCTTCTTCAAAGTAAAAAGTTCCATTTTTCAGAACAATGGGAACAGAGTTATTCCTCATCATTGGGGAGAAATTACTAATGTTATGAAAGAGATCCAACTGATCAACTAAGTGTGACAGAATAAAGGTTAAAGTGAGAGAAATGTGTTACATAAAGTGATGCAATGCAATATTGAACTGACCTACTAGCCCGAAAAGACCTTTTAGAATTCAGATAACCTTGCACTAGTGGCTTTCCTGTTCTTATAGTTTCTAGCACTAAGTTCCTGGCTCTTCCCTTTTACCAAGTTATGACCATTGTAGTTGCTCAAAATGATTTTGCAATGTAATTTAGCATAATTTCTAGCTCAAATGTCAGGTTCCTTTCTGAGTTCTCACAAGTCCCAAATTGTAGGTTCTGGAACCAAACAACCATTCCCCTTTCATGATCTTTGACCTAGTATGTCTGACTTTTTACCTTTCTTAGTTATTGAAATAAAGCTGAACATGACTGAGATGTGTGGTGATATCACAGGATCTTCTGTACAAGGATTTATTAGGTTTACCAAAATTAATTATTCCAGGAGGTAAGAGATGAGGATTTGTAGCATATTAGAGCTAAAAAGGACCTGAGGAATCATGTGCCAGAGAGAGGCTGTCGTAAAGTCCTAGTCCCAGTGTGCTGCTGTCCATCAAAAGGCCTTCCACACTGTCCCCAAGGACCACATTACAGCTGTTAGAACAGCGCTTGGAGTTCTGGAGAAAAGATGTCTTAACTATAAGCAATAGACTCCTGGAGGCAGGGTTCCCATTCTACCGTAAGCAGCCCTAATGAGAGCTAAGACTAAGTTGCCACTTTTTAAATTACCATTTCATCAAAATAAAAGCTTCAACTTTCTAGCCCTTGTTAATGCTAAGTGGTTCTACCAGTTCCCTTAAAACCACC
>PVKE010053168.1:0-10128 GCA_004027555.1 Craseonycteris thonglongyai
TTTCTTTTTCCACTTTAGTCTTCAGCAGCATTACTGTATTCTTATTAAATAGCCAAAACTATTTTTAGAGCTTCTAGCTTGAACTAGAGTCCCCTGATAATATCTCTTCAGTGATTCTGTCTTTTCTGTGAATCAGTAGAAATGTGTTTTCTTAAAAGTTTACCTCCAATTTTACCTTCCCTGTCTTGGATTTTTAGGTAATCCTATCTCTTTCTTCAAAGGCTCGTCGTACTCTGTTTAAGCAATTGGTTTTGCGTATTAAAAATTAAGTGTCTATCCCATTTCTTTTGTGTACTTCTGTTCAATGAAATTGATAGCAAGACTAATCAAGAGTCTCAAATACTCTGTTTTAGTAAGATGAAACTTTTTGATGTGCATGTATTTACAGTTCTCATCTTGTTGCTGTGATCCAGGTCCCTGCTCCTTGGTGCATTGCTTTGTTCTATAATTCCAATTCCCAGAGGTGAGCACTTAGAAAGTTTGGTTTCAGAGTCAGAAAGATCTAGAGTTAAATCTCTCTATGTGACTTAGACTTACTCAGAGCATGGTGGCTAGGTTCCAAGGTCAAGAGAGCCAGGTGAAAGATACATGCTAGTATAATCTGGGATGCTTTTAAAAAAATATCTGTCTTCAACACCCAGAAATTCTGATTTCATTAGTGTGGGATAGATCTAAGTATTGTTGTTTTTATAAGCTCCTCAGATGATTTTGTGTGGCCAGGGTTAATGGCCACTGCTCTCATTTAGAGTACATGAAACAAGAGATTTGACTTCCCAGGCATCTGCTACCAACAATGTTTTATATGTTATCTATTGGGTTCCACTCATGTCATGTCATGTTCAAAAGTCTGTCAAAGAAATATGAGAAAAATGCCTGAAGCAGTTACATAACTAAGTGCAATTATTGTAGAAATCTACAGCTCCCCTCTGGCTGCTTCAGGTTGATGGTAGATGGGCCCAGAGCCCATGTATTTTACCCAGGATATCATGGCAAGTTGGAAAGGCTGAGTTGAAGAACTAGATTGGGACTCCTGGTTGCCAAATTATTGAGGTGGCAGTTAGATAAGTCAGATGCCAAGTCGAGTTTTCCTCATCATTTCTTTATTTTTTGTTTTAAGATTTATTTTATTGTCTTGACAGAGAGAGAGAGAGAGAGACAGACAGACAGACAGACAGACAGAGAAGAGGAAGGGCCCAGAGCAGTCTCCATAGTTGTACATCGTCAGTTTTCAACACGGTTTCATTCCACACAGGTGGGTACAGGGCTGTGCAAGGCGAGAACCAGGCCCAGAGCCTCCCACATGGGAAGCACACCCCAGTTCAGCATATGGATCTGCACAGGCCAGGGCCGGGACTCAATCCTTTGACCCTGGGGCTGCAAGGCGAGCACTCAATCTGCTGAGCCATCCCAGCATCCCCCCCATCATTTCTGAAGGTATAATCTCTGCACCTGAGAAACCAATGCCCTTATTTTATTTTATTTGATTAGCAGCTAAAAGTAGCAGATAAAGGTGAATGTTAGCCAGGGCTTATCTAAAGTATTCCCAGTAGACGCCACAAGGATTTAAGATCCTGTTACTTTTTAACCTGACACCAGATGTCACCATTGCTCCTGTGCTTTTAGCAATTACAGTACAAAGTTAAACAGCAATGACAGTGCGTTCTGTTGATGGGGTTCATTAATCTATATAATCCATTCCACTCCATTCAAGTTAAAGTATTTATGTATAAACACATTTTATTTTCCCCCATACATCAGATATAGATAAAAGTCAATATCTCTTTGTGAACACTTCACAAAGAAACGTTGGTGGAGGTGATTGTAAAACAAGATAAGCTGACATTTTCATAAGATGAGTGGAAAATTGTGGAATATGTTTTACTTCGGTCTTACTGTTACTGACAACGTTAAAGGGATCTGTTACCATGTTTAGTTTGGTGCCAAAGTGGAAAAAAGGATATGTACATTATTCTACTAAGAAGTGGGGCAGGTAAAAAGATCATCGGAGCACCAAAAGATCATTGGAAACCTTGCCAAAATGGAGAAAGTCATATTTACAGAACTTCTCTCACACACAGCTCTGCGTGGTTGGAATACTTTGCAAAGTTATTTGGAAGTTAAGATGGTGAGCTCAGAGTATAGTTAAGTGTAGAATTTGGGGAGTGGAGCCACATTACCAGGAACATTAAGGGAGGCTGGAACTACTAAGGATCTGCCAGTCCACTACATGACCTTTCCTCTATATAAACATTCAACATCACCTAAAGAGTATTCATTTCAAGGGTGCCTGATTATTACTCTGCTGTAGGTTTTCACACCAAAATATTAATATTGATTGACTTAGGCTTGTGGAATTACAATAAGTAGCTTCTTTATTTTTCAATTTTTTTATAATGAGTGTATAACTAGAAAAAATACCTCAACACAATATGAACTAAGAACTCCTACATCTCAACACACACACACACACACACACACACACACACACAAAACAAAACAAAAAACAAACAATTTGATTAAAAATGGGCGGAGGACATGAATAGACATTTCTCCAAAGAGGACATACACATAACCAACAGACATAGGAAAAGATGCTCAATGTCTAATCATCAGAGAAATGCAAATAAAAACCACAATGAGATATCACCTCTCTCCTGTCAGAATGACCATTATCAATAAATTAACAAACAACAAGTGTTGGTGAGGATACAGAGAAAAGGGAACCCTTATGCACTGTTAGTGGGATTACAAATTGGTGCAGCCGCTTTAGAAAACAGTACAAAGATTCCTCAAAAAATTAAAATAGAACTGCCTTATGACCTAGCAATTCCACTTCTGGGTATTTTTCTGAAGAAATCAAAAACACTAATTCGGTAAGATACATGTTCATTGCAGTGCTATTTACAACAGTGAAAATATAGAAGCAACAATTTCCACCAATAGATGATTGGATAAATAAATTGTAGTACATTTATACAATAGCATATTACTCAGCCATAAAAAAGAATGAAATTGTACCATTTGCGACAACATGGGTGGACCTAGAGGGTATTACACTAAGTGAAATAAGTCCGATTGAGAAAGACAAATACCATGTGATCTCACTTATATGTGGAATTTAAAGAACAAAATAAATAAATGAACAAACAAACAACATAGACTACATACTGTCTGATTTCAACTACAGTCATACGCCACTTAGCAATGGGGATATATGCTGAGAAATATGTTGTTAGGCTATTTCGTCATGTGAGAACATCATAGAGTGCACTTACACAAGCCCAGATAGTATAGTCTACTCTACACCTAGGCTATATGGTATAGCTCTTAGGCTATAATCCTGCACAGAATGTTACTCTACAAAACATGAGATTAAACCAAGCACAAGAGAAAACGATGTCATCAAGAGACCCAATAAACATGAGATGTATTGGTGCAGCCAACATAACATGGCATACTCTTTTACAGCAAAATTTGTTTCTTAATAGGTAGAATGAGTACACCCTAAAATAATGATAAAAGGTATAGTATAGTCAATACATAAACCAGTAACATTGTAATTTATTATTAACAAGTATTATGCACTATATATAATTGTATGTACTATAGTTTTATGACTAGCAGTGCAGTAGGTTTGTTTACACCAGCAACATCACAAACATGTGAGCAATGCATTGTATATGACGTTACAATGGACACCAAGTTCCTAGGTGATAGGAATTTTTCAGCCCCTTTATAATCTTTAAAAAATTTTTTTTTTCTTTTATATTGTTTTTGACAGAGAGAGAGAGATACAGAGACAGAGAGAAGGGGGAGGGCCCAGCCACAGGTGGGCATGAGGCTGCACAGGGAAGGAACTGGGCTGGGAGCCTCCCTCATAGGCCCTGGCAAGAACTGAACTGGGGGCACTCCCCAGTTCAGCATATGGGTCCGCATGGGCCAGGCCCGGGATTCAATCCTCAGGCGCTAGGGCTGCAAAGCGAGAGCTTAACCCGCTAAGCCATCCCAGCTTCCCCCCACTTTATAATCTTATGGTACCACAGTTGTATATGTACTCTGTTGTTAACTGAAATATCATTATGTGACATATGACTATATCATTCTTGAAAAGGCAAAACTATGGATACAGTAAAAAATTAGTGGTTGCCAGGGATTGGCAAAGAAGAGATGAATAGGTACAGTACAGATGTTTTTAAGGGCAGTGAAAATACTCTATGATATAATGATGATGATGGATACATGTCATTATACATTTGCCCAAACCCATAGAATGTACAACAGCAAGAGTGAACTGTAATGTCAACTGTGGACTTGGGGTGATTATGACTTGCCAGTGTAGGTTCATCAACTGTAAACTCTGGTGAGGATGTTGATAATGATGGAAGCTATGCTTCTGTGTAGGACAGGGGTTTATGGGAAATCTATACCTTCTCAAATTTGCTGTGAATTTATATATCTACTTTAAAATATAAGTCTTAAAAATAGGATTCTAGAGATTTATCATGAAGAAAGATATGTATGTGTTATTAATATTTAAATATTGTTATTATAAATTGTTAGTGGTATTAGAAGTTAAGAAAATGTTATTTTCTATTTTCTAGTCAATCTAGATGCAGATGTAGCTAAAGCTTTGGATTAGTCAAGATCCTGGGATAAAATAGGTGACACATTAAAATAGGTAGTTTGAAGAGAATTTTAATGAAGAGACTGTTTCCAAAAGTGTGGCTTGCAGGAGTATGCCTCCCATGCAGGAGGCCCCCGGTTGGTTTCTGCCCTGCACAACCCTGCGCCCAACTATGGAGAATGCTCTGGGCCCTCTCCCTTCTCTCTGTTTATCTCTGTCTCTCTCTCTCTCTCTCTGCCAGAAACAATAAAAATAAATCTTTAAAAGAATGAAACAGTAAAAACCTTAGTTTAATGGAAACTTTGTATACTGGTGGGGCTTGACAATTGATGGATGTTATCATAAGATAATTAAAAGGGGGCCTGGGTGTTTCATTGGAAACGCCCATGTGTTCACATCTGTAAGTACTTTCTCAGTGATCATTCTATTTCCTGGGCAGTGAGTGGATTCTGGTGTTCTGAAAGCCAAGTAGGAGGATATCATTATTTGGGATATAATAACTCTGAATTAATTCTTCTGTTTTTAGTATAGAACTCCTGCCCTCAGCTATGGCTATTTTTCAGTCTTCTGCCACTCAGCTTTCAGAAGTACTTGGTACTGCTAATTTCTGAGTATTCCTGGGATTCTGCAACTCAGATTGCTTTTCCTTGTCACTGCTCCCTGACCCTGCATCCTTGTAGATACTGAAGTTTTAGCTTTATGTTGTCAGTTACCACTTAGCCATCTACTTTCCAACTTTCAAAAGTTTATGGCCATCTCTCATTTCCACTCATATTTTTTCATTCTTTCCGACCTATAGCCCTTCTAAAAAATCATTTTTCTTGCCATATTTAATTGTAAATCTTCCAATCCTCTTTTTGTTTTGTATCAAAAACTGAAGGAATGGTCAGGAAAACTTTAAGTAACTTAAAGTTGTTCAGCTTTTCGGGGTGACTCTTCCCCAAACAGTTGCCTTCTGGAGATCTTAGGAAGATCCGTTTCCCTTTATAAACTTTTTTTTTTGGTGGTGTGTTTACTCTTCTTCAGACATATGGCCCATTACACCCATTAAATTACATATTCCCCCAGTACACTTGAATCCTGTTCCTTTATTCCTGAGAAGATTGGAAGTTTGCACATAATCAGGATTGAAATGAATGAATTACTACTCTACTTATAGAAATGTGGTGACACATCTACCAAGGTATAAATAGAACAATGGGTATTGACAAGATTTTCTGTAACCATGGATACCCTACAATTATTTCTAAACTGTACTCCTTGCTTATCTGTATCTGAATTTGAACAAACAGGACTCTTGCTGTTAATTCAAATTTTCCAGTGAAAATATATTGCCCATTATTATCCTCTTCTCATGAGTCAGGTTCCATCTTTCAGATTCAAATTCAGCCATATACATTTGAGAGGACTGAATCAATCACCCTTCTTGGATAATGGTTGAATGTCATAATGAGAATAATAATGGCAATAATGATAATGATGTAATAAAAACCAAATATTTTGATAATCTTATTTGGTTCTAAAATTAACTCTATGATGTAAGCAGGTATTATTGTTACTCCCCACTTTATAAATGAGGAGACTTGAGCCTCAGAGATTTCCATTTACTGCCCAAAGTCCCACCACTTAAAAGTGACTGGGATTCATAATTATATGACATGTTATGAAACATTTGCTGGATACTTACCACGTCTCAGGCACTGAGGATGCTGCAATGAACTGTATACAGTCTCTGTCCTAAGGTTGCTCACAAATTGGTAAACAAATCCATAAATAAATAAGTAAACATATACTTGAGAATATGCACTGGGGGTGAAGGTAGGATGGGGATGAGGAAGGTATTAAAAAAATGACCAAATTGCATGCTGATTTCAGTGTGTTATATGGAAGGACAAGAGAAAGAAAGATTAAGATTGTATTGATTATGTCATAATAATAAAAAGGTAGTTTGGAAAGCATCTGACACTAAATCTACTAGTTATCTGTGGTCCTCCCAGGTCATTTACTTGGATATAATATTTGGGAAAATATTTGAAAACATTGATCAACAGTGCATGCTTCAGGATTGTTTTCAAAGTGCATGTATTCCACAATGTTTCAGAGTCACACTATATAACCAGTTTAGTGAATGTTCCATTTGATATACTTAAATTGGTTGACCACTGAGAAATTCACTCATTTCACACTCTATTTCCTCATCTGTAATATAGTATACTACAGGCATTTCAAGTATAACATTTTTTTTTAAGTGTAAGTTTTTGAATGTGTAATAAATGACATTTTTCATGAATATTTTCTTTCCTCTGGCATTCTGGCATTCCACAAGTTAGCCATGCTCCATTTTTAATGATCTATTTGAAAATAGTTAAAACCCATCATATCACTAAATTTCAAATAAGCAAAATATATCTCTGGAAAATATTCTGGAATGTTTTCCTGATGCCAGGAGGAAGCTTTAAATTATTCATGTTGCATGTCAAAGCCACTGATTTTTAAATCCAGCTCTCTGTCCTCTTTTCACTATTTCCACCTCTCTATGGAATATACAAGGTCTGACAATTAACTCTGTGAACTTGCCAATGTGCGCTTACATTGGCAGCACTGTACAAACAACTCGGTAAAGTTTCATAATCTTGCTATATCAGGGTTTCACAGCTGTGTTCATGTCGACGTGTGATAGTGTCTTACTGAGGGGCGTTCATTGTTGCTGCATGTTTTTGTGTGCTGTCGCAAGAATGTTGGAACTTGAATTAGAGCGATGGATAAACATTTAACGTTTAACACTGGGCAAGAGTGAAAGTGAAATCAGGGACATGTTAGTCCAAGTCGATGGGGACAATTCCATGAAGAAAAGGGCAGTGTACAAATGGATCAAATGCTTTTATGAGAGGAAAGAAAACATCAGTAATGAAGAGAGATCAAGGAGGCCAGTAATGAGTAGAACTTACAAAAACATTAAGTTGTCAAATTGTGCATCAAAATTGTTGACTGACAGTGAAAAACTTAGCAGACCAATTTAACATTGCTAGAGAAAAAGTTAGGAAAGTCTTAACTAAAAATCTTGGCATGAGAAAGGTGTGTGCGCAAATGGTCCCAAAGGAGCTCACTGATGAACAAAAGCAAAGGAGAGTCGAAATTTACCAAAACCTTTTGGCGAAGCAAGACAATGTTTTGGGCTGTGTTATCACTGGTGATGAAACATGGGTATACCAATACGACCCTGGAACAAAGTATCAAAGTGCGCAGTGGAACTCAGTCAATTGTCCCAGACCAGAAAAGTTTCATCAGTCCAAATCAAGAGGCAAAACAATGTTGCTAACTTTTTTTTTAAATATATATCAGAGAGATTGGTCATTATGAATTTGTACCAACTGGACAACCACTCAACCAAGCTGACTATTTGGAGTCCTGAAAAGGCTGTGTGAAAAAGTGAGACAAAAACAAGCTGAACTTTTCTCTAACAACTCATGGCTCTTGCATCAAGACAATGCACCAGCTCACACAGCACTGTCTGTGAGGACATTATTAGCCAGTAGACAAAGAACTGTATTAGAACACCCTCTCTACTCCCCTGATCTGGCCCCCAATGACTTTTTTTCTTTACCCAAAGATAAAGAAAATAATGAAAGGAAGACATTTTGATGACATTCAGGATATCAAGGCTGATATGACAGTGATTCTGATGGCCATTCCAGAAAAAGAGTTCCAAAATTGCTTTGAAGGGCAGAGTAGGCGCTGGCATCAGTGCATAGTTTCCCAAAGGGAGTACTTCAAAGGTGATCATAGTGATACTCAGCAATGAGATATGTAACACTTTTTCTGGGATGAGATCACGAACTTATTTGTCAGACCTGGTATGCATAATATTGAATATGTTAACTTAATATTTTAATCAAAGATAAAGTCTCCAAAATGCTTAGGTTTGTATTTAAACATTAGTTTAAAACTACAGGCTTGGGGAGGTATTTTCCAAATTCTTCCAAATGCAGAATTACATTAGATTTTACTTCCATATGATTTTATGGTTTTCCTGGAGTGACTCAGGTGCCACAGGATCTGTGGCCACAATGCAAAGAATTATGGGAAAGTTTTTGTTATTTCAAGGAGTAGGAGGGAGTGGTATTTACTAGGGAGGCCTTCCATTGGAATAGAGAGTGTGTGACTAATAGTTTAAAGTATTGATGAGAAATGGAGGTGTGAAAATTAAATCTGGCACCAGAAACTCTCTTGAATATCAACTTGTAAGTTGGGATGGAGCCATATGTGTCTTTGAACAAGGGCATACCTCTTACTCTGTCCCATTTAGGAGTTTATATTTAGCTCTAGCTCTCCTCTGCCACAAAGAAGCATTGCTCCAGTGAATGCTTCTACCAATTCCTTGTAGAGACATAACATTGATCTTCACTGAAAATTGTATCCATAAAGCATTCACCTTTTCTGTCAAGAAATAAAAAGATAATGTTCCTGATCTTGATTATCTTGTGTTTGCAATAAAAAAAGAAATTCACTCTGGAAGATGCTTGGCTTCAAGTCGCTAGCTAATGTGAAATTCATAAGAATTTTGTTATGATATAAATATGTTAAATTGGACAAAAGCTTTCAGGATAGCTTCTTTATTCTCATTGTTATTTTCATGGCAGAAGCTATACCTTTTTTTCTCTTCCAAGGAAAATGTGTAGAAATTTTACCCCAGAAGTCTATGTTCTAATTGTATTAGACAGACTATCTTTAGCAGTGTCATTCCGTTAGAGAATTTGCAGTAAATTTTAATGATAGAAGCAAAATACACCAATCTAATGTTCCATAATAAAAGAAATGACTGACTGTTACCATTTATTTTCAGAAATGTATGTGATTTCTTATCTCCTACTGGTAAAAAGTTCCAGAAGGCAAGGACCTCAATTAAAAAAATAAAACAAAAACAAAGAAACAAACAAAAACAAGGAGAGCAAAGCAAGTCAGAGTGAAAGGGAAGACAAAGTACTGTTCTTTTTTAAATCTCATTAAAAGTTTTATAGACTTTCATAATCTCACATAATTCTGAGCTTTTTGATTTGAAAACCACCTAAAAGTAGTTATACGCAGATGTTTTTTTTTGTTTTGTTTACGTTGCTTTGGCATTCTTTTTAATCCCTTCTTCAATGGAGCTATCTATACAGAGTGCAGAAAAACAGAGAGGAGAAGGTAAAAAGCAGGTCAGAGAGGAAAGAAAAAAACTTTTGAAAGGGTTTTCTTTTTCTAAGAAATCAACAGAATCATTTCCCCTCTTCTGCCTCTAGGCTATTGAGTCATCTCTCAACTGAGAGATCTTAACTCCTTGCTAGATATGACTTGATGTGCATATATAATACCGGAGTTTGGTTGAGAATCTCTTGTGATAGCAAATTATTAAGTCCTGGGAAGGGTCCATGTCTTACTCATCTGTGCAATCTCCAGATGTAGCATAGTGTAGAACCCCAATTGAACACAATTTCTCAAATTAAATTCAATTAACCAAACAAATA
>PVKE010053169.1:0-10127 GCA_004027555.1 Craseonycteris thonglongyai
CTCACTTTGCAGCCCAGGGATTGAGGATTGAATCCCAGCTCTGGCCGGTGTGAACCCATAAACTGAACTGGGGTTTGGCTCCCAGTTTAGTTCTCACTGGGGTGACCTTCCCACATGGGAGGTCCCTGGTTCAGCCCTCATCTTGTGGGGCATACTTTCTGTATGGGAGGCCCCCAGTCTGGTTCTTGCCCTGCTCAGCCCCGACGCATATCTGTGGAATGAAACCATGTCAAATACTGATGACATACGACTATGGAGACTGCTCTGGCCCCTTCTCCTTCTCTCTGTCTCTTTCTCTGACTCTCTCTCTCTGTCAAAAACAATAAAATAAATATATTTTTTTAAAAAGATGATGTTTTTGAAGCAGGAATCAAAATAACTGGTAATTCATTCCTGCCCTAGCACTTACTATAGTATTAAGTCTTCTTGCCATTCTCAGTCTTGAGATAGTTTTTATTTTCTCATTTTAAAATGAAATGATCATATTTCCACTTCTAGAGTAGGCATGAGGGATTACATTTATATTCCTGCCTGAAACAACCACAGAAACCAGACAAAATATATAAAACTACAAGGTTAAAATCACTGGAATTCAGTCAGTGAAGGACAATAGTTCCCATGAGTGGGAGAGAAATGAGGTGAAACCCATGACTTAACCCTACTTACCATTTGAGAGTGTTTCCAGGTTGTGATGTATAAAGGAGAACCAAGGCAGATTCTGGTGTTCCCCCTGAGGCGAGAAGACAGAACTGAGAGTCTTAGAGGACCAACGTAACTACAGAAAGCAGGGCAGAATACCAGAAAAGAGAGAGGTGCATAAAAAGTTTATAAAGATCTACAGAGGGCTACACTGAAGACCTTGGTAGAGTAGTCATCAAAGCATGCATGTGAATAAATCATCTGAGACTGAGAAAGAATCATCACAGAGAACCAGAGAAAACAGTGTGTGATACATTGCACCAGAGTAGTCTGTTCTCACCAACCCAGTTGGGAAAAGTCATAATTATAGGGTACTGGGTAGAGTATTCTGGAAGTTCTTACCTTAGTATTAGGGAATAATTAACTGTAGACTGAACACTGCTCTAAAACTGCCAAACAAGTTATAAAAACACTACCAGGTAAGATTGATCTGTTTCCAAATAATGTAACGACATCCTTGAACAAAGTTCAATAATACTTGTAGGAAAACATAAGTATCCAGAAACCAAAAAATAAATTTCTCAATGGCTTGCAGCAAATCAAAGATAGCGGGGTGTGCAAAGAAGCAGAAAAATAAGACCCATTATAAAAAAAAAATCAATCAATCAACTACAAACCAGTTTTGGCAAAGATGTTAAAATTAGTAGATGCAGACTCTAAAATAGTCACTATTACTGTATTATTCTATATGTTCAAAATATTAAGTAGAAACATGGAAGATATAAAGAATTAAACTTGCATAAATGAGAAAAGATGAAAATTACTATGAAAACTATCATGTCTGAGATTAAAAGAAATACACCATATGGAATTAACAGAAAATTTGAAATGGCAGGAGCAAACACTAGTGAACTTCAAGATATAGAAACAGTAATTATCCAAAAAGAAAAACAGAAAACTGAGACCAAAAAAAGGAAGAAAACAGAAGGAAAGGAAGATCGAGAAGGAAAGAGAGACATAAGGAAAGAAAGAAGGAAAGGTGGGGAAAGGGAGGGAGGAAACAAAGAAGGAAGGAAGGAAGGGAGGGAAGGATGGAGGGAGGGAGAGAAAAAGAAAGAAAGAAAAGCACGCAAGCAAGCAAGCAAAAAGCATCAACAGGCTATGGAAAAACTTCAACCAACACAAAAGATGTGTAATTGGAGTTCTTAAAGGAGAAGAAAGAGGGCAAGTAGCATAAACCCTTAAAAAAATAATAGGTGTAAAATTTCCAAATGTGATGAAAACTATAAAGCCAGACATCCAAAAAGCTCAGTGAATCACACACACACACACACACACACACACACACACACACACACTCACAAATATATAAGAACACTTTTCCCAAAGTACACAACAATCAAATTGATCAAATCCAGTGATAGAAGGAAAATCATAAAAGCAGCCAGAGAAAATAAGACACACACAGAGGAATGAAAATAAGGATGACAACATATTTCTCATCAGAAAAAAATACAAGCTCAAAGGCAGTGGAATGATATCTTTTATGCATAAAAAAACAAACCAAACCAAAACAAAAACCTGTTTGCTGCAATTCTATATTTAGTCAAAACTAACTTTCAAAAATGAAAAAAAAATTAGGTATAAAATTGAAAGAATTAATTACCAGCAAACCATCAATACAAGGAATATTAAAAGAAATCCTCAGGCAGAAGAAAAATGAAACTGGAAAAGATGCATCTATACAAAGAAATGAAAATCACTAGAAATGGTAGGTAGCTACATGGGTACATTTATAAGAATTTTATTTATGATTTAATTTTTTTTAAATATAATTGCTAAAAGAACAACAAAAGCAAAAATTAAAAACATATAATGTAGATTTTAACATATGAATAAATAAAAAATATGATTAACTTGGCATAAAAATAGGGTGGAGGATAGGACTACACTTTTGTAAGATTCTTATACTATACAAGAAGTGATATGGTATCACTTGAAGGTAAATAGTTATAAGAGAAAGGTGTATAGTGTAAACCCTGAAGCAACCACTTAAATAACAAAACAAAGTATAACTAATAAGTCAACAAAGGATAAAAAGTAAAATTAAAAAAAAAACAGTGCAAAGAAGGCAGAAAAAAAGGAAAAAATGACAAAAGGAACAGATAGGACAAATAAATAGAAAACAAATAGTGAAATGGTAGATATAAACCAAAGAATGTCAATAATCATATTAAATGTAAATGGTCTAAAGCAGGGGTGTCCAATATTTTGGTTTCCTTGGGCAAAAGAATTGTTTTGGACCACACACAAAATACACTAACACCAATGATAGCTGATGAAATTAAAAAAGCAACATTGCAAAACAATCTCATAATGCTTTAAGAAAGTTTATGAATATATGCTGGACTGCATTCAAAGCCATCCTGGGCTGCATGTGACCCATGGGCTGAGGGTTGCACAAACTTGGTCTAAAGGTTCAATTAAAAGTCAGCTTGCAGATTAAAAAATAGACCCACTTATATGCTGCTAATGGAAATACAATTTAAATGAAACACAAATAAATTAAAAGTGAAAGAATGGTGAAAGATAATTATACTAGCACTAGTAAAAAATAGCTTTAGTGGATAGATAATAAAAATATTATAAAGCAAATAATATTACCTGGGATAGAGAAGGCCATTTTATAATGAAAAGAGGGTTAATTCAATAGAAGGACAAATTTAAATGTTTATTAACCCAATAAAACAGCTTTAAACTACATGAAGCAAAAATTGATAGAGCTGTAAAAAGAAATAGAAAAATGCCAATTATAGTTGGAGATTTTAATACTTCTCTCTCAATAATTGATAGAATAAGTAGAGGGAAAATCATCAAGGATACAGAAGAGTTGAACACTATCAAAAAACTTCACCTTATTGACATCTATAGAACAATCTACTCAATAAAATATCTCCCTTTCAAGTAGACAAGGAACATTTACCAGGATAGATCATATTCTGGGACATAACACAAGTAACAATACATTTAAAGATTTATTTTTATTGTTTTTGACAGAGAGAGAGAGAGCTACAGAGACAGACAGAGAGAAGGGAGAGGGCCCAGAACAGTCTCTGTAGTTGCACATCATTGGTTTTTCCACATAGTTTCATTCCACAGGTGGGCGAGGGGCTGCACAGGGCAGGAACTGGGCCAGGGTCTTCACCCTGGTGAGAACCGAACTGGGGGCACTCCCCAGTTCAGTATATGGGTCCACAGGGGTCGGGGCCAGGATTCGAGCCTGGGTCCCTGGGGCTGCAAAGTGAGCGCTTAACCCGCTGAGCCATCCTGGCTTCCCCAACAATACATTTAAAAGCATGTAAGTCATACAATTAGGTTATCTAACTACAATGGAATTAAATAATTACATTAATTTTTATTCCCCAAATATTTCAAAATTAAATAATATAATAAAATAAAATTTAAATAACTCATGGAAAAAGAAGAAATCAAAAGAGAAATTATGAAGTAGAGTCATGCACCACTCAATACATTCTGAAAAATGTATTCTTGGGGTATTTTATCATGTGGAAACATCATAGAGGGCAATTACACAAACCTAAATGGTATAGCTTACTACATACATATGATATATCTTATTGCTTCTAGGCTACAAATCTGTACAACATGTTATTGTCCAAAACAATATGAGAATAAACCAAGCACAAGAGAAAATTATGCAATCAAGAGACACAGTAAACTCAAGATATATGAGGTTGCCACTACCATAATGCAGCATATTGTTTTGTAGCAAACTTTTATTTATTTTTGTTAATTGTTAAATTTACTGGGGTGAAAATACATAGGTTCCAGGTGTACAATTCTATATAACATCCTCTGTGTATTGCATTATGTAGTCACCACTCATTCTCTTTCCATCATCATATATTTGATGCCTCCTCTCTACTCCCCCAGCCCCCTGCCCACTTACCATCAGGTAACCACTAAACTATTGACTGTGTCCATGAGCTTTTGTTTCTTTGTTACTTTCAGCTTTATATTCCACCTATACGTGAAGTCATATGGTTCTTAATTTTTTTCAGTCTGAGTTATCTCGTTTAATATGATGATTTCAAGGTCCACCCATGTTGTCACAAAAGTCTGTATTTCATCTTTTCTTATCACTGAGTAGAATTCCATATGTACCCCAGTGTTTATTGCAGCACTGTTCACGATGGCCAAGTCATGGAAACAACTGAAGTGTCCTTTGATAGCTAACTTGGTAAAACTTCTAATTTTTATAAGTAGAAAGGATGTACTCTACTTATAAGATGGTGAAAAACATAGTATAGTAAGTACATAAACCAACAATATAGTCATTTATTATCCTTACCAAGCATTATGTATTGCATATAATTGTATGTGCTATACTTTTGTATGACTGGTGGTGTGTATGTTTTTTTATACCATTATCACCACAAACATGTGAGTAATACTTAGTACCATGACACTGTGGTGGCTACATCATCAGTAGGTGATAGGAATTTTTCAGCCCCATTATAATCTTATGGGACCACAGTTGCATATATGATTTATTGTTGACCGAATGATCATTATGTGGTGCATGACTGTGTTCTGTATAAAGTGAAAATGAAAAAAGCACATCAGAATTAGTAGGCTGTTTCTAAAGCAGTACTTAGGAAGACATTCGTAGCATTAAATGTGTATATTAGAAAACACAGTCCTAATCAATGCCCTAAACTTTCACCTTAAGAAACTAGAAAAATAAGAGCAAAGTAAACACAAGAAAAGAATTAATAAAGATCAAAGCTGAAATTAATAAAATAATAAACAGAAAATGGTAAAGAAATCAATGAAACCAATAATTCCTTTTTTGAAAAGAAAAAAAATTGATAAGCTTCTAGCTAGATTGCTCAGGAGAAAGATAGACAAAATATAAAATACCAATATCAGAAATGAGAGAGGTGACATTACAGATCCTACATATATTAAAAGAGTAAGAAGGGAATGTTTTGAAAAATTTTATTCTAGTAAATTTGACAACTTGCATGAAATAATAAAAAAAAAGAAATCCTTGAAAGATACAAACTACCAAGCTTACTCAGAAAGACATAGATAAACTAAGTAGGTCTATAATCATTTAAAAGTTGATTTTAGAGTTAAAAACTTTTCCACAATGTAAACTCTATGCCCAAGTAGCTTCACTGACAAATTCTACCACATACATAGGGTAGAAATAATACCAATTTTACAAAGTTTTCCTGAAAATGGAAGAAGATGGGCTACTTCCCAATTGATTCTATGAGCCCCACACTACTACACTTTTATGTAAGCCAAGCAAACACATTACAAGAAAAATAAAAACAAAAATGAAAACTTACAGACCAATATTGCTTATATTGTGTTAACAAAAACAAAAACAAAATGTCATTATGTAGAATCAAACAATATGTAAAAAAGAAAATACATCATGACAAAGTGATGTTTATCATAGAGATTTAGTTTTTGTTTAACATTTGATTATCAAACAATGTAAACAAACTTTAAAAACTCACCGCAGGGGATTCCAGGATTGTTCAACAGGTTGAGCACTTGCCTTGAAATCGCAATGTTCAGGGATCGAATCCCAGCCCCGGCCCCACCTCTGGCCCATGCAAACCCACATGTTGAACTGCAGCGTGCAACTAGTAACCACCAGGATGGCAGTGAAGGTTCTCACTTCCAATGAGGGAAGCCCCCAGTTTGGTTCTGCCCTGTGCAGCCCCACATACACCTGTGTGGAACGAAACCATGTAAAAAAATGAATGGTGCACAACTATGGAGAATGCTCTGGATCTTCCCCCATTCCCTCTGTTTCTCTCTGTCTCTCTCTCACACCTCTCAAAATGATGGAATGAATCTTAAAAAAAAATGTCACCACATTAAAAAATGTGGTAGTTGAGAGTCAGGAGGGATGTCTCTGCTATAGAGGTCCTACCCTGGAGGAATGAGGAACTCCAGCTCCACACAGGGCTCCTCAGCGTTCAGTGCTAGTGAAGGGAAGAAGAGCATCCCTGGCTATGAAAAACGATGGAGATTCATACTGGGTGGGAGGGAAGTCTGTAGAAAATTCAAGTTGTCCTCTTGGGCCCACATACAGTTTCACTTGCATTGTCATGATACAAGAGCCTTGAGTTTTTGGCCAAATTTTCAGGACATTTTCATCTACCTTTTTCATGTAGCCTTTTCAGCACTTCTAAATACTCAACTTGGTTTTACTGTTTATCCTGTTGGTACAAATTCATAATGAATAATCCTTCTGATATCAAAAAAGGTTAACAACATTGTTTTCACTCTTGATTTGGACTGATGGAATTTTTGGTCATGGAGAATTGGCCGACTTCCATTGTGCACTTTGATGCTTTGTTTCAGGGTTGTATTGGTACATTCATATTTTATCACTAGTGATAGTGTGACCCAAAACATTGTCTTGTCTCTCCAAATGGTCTTGGAAAACTCAAGCTTCAACATTCACACAAAACACACACACACAAATGCAACAAAATAATGAACACCACTCAGCAAGACAATACCACACATCAATAGAAACACAGCTGTGAGACAGATATACCAAGGTTATGAAACCTTACCGAGTTGTTTGTACAGTGCTGCCAAAGTAAGCACACAGTGCCAAGTTCACTAACTTTATTATTGGACCTCAATGTTGTGATTTGTTGACTCAAGAACGAAGTTTGTCTTCTTTGGCATTTGGAAAAGGGGAACCTTATGTTGATATCATTTATCACATTGCATGTCCTCTTGGGTTACAAATCTAGTAGATCATAAAGTCTCCTGGCAAGTCTGAGGTTATAATTTTAAAGGATAAAGAGGAAAAGAAAGATTCTGAGATCAACTACTTTTCTAAAAAGTTTTCACTCATGTTATTTCAGTGTCCATCTTATATTTTGTCTCTCGCCTTTCAGAATCCTAAAATTGTGCAATGCTTTAAAATTATTAAATTGAGATAGGGAGATCCAAGATGGCGGCATGAGAGGAGAACGCCGATAACTGCCTGGGAAGGGCCTTGTGAACAGAGGGGAATCCACAGGGGAAACCCTGAGAAGAAACCTCAACTAAGAGAACCACACAATGCAGAAAACACCCAAAGGTTAGAGAAAAAAGGGGAGAGTGGGAGAGGAAAAGGGAAGCAGCAGTTCGGGGACAGAGACTCAGAGCGCGGCCCGGGGCTGGCAAAAACAAAGGGGGCTTGGGGGACTACGGTCAAAGTGGAGCTTGATCGAGGGCGGGCTGGAAGCCGAGACCTAGGGAGCGTGGAATCCCCACAAGACTGTGGACAATTTAACATCCGAACTCAAGGGACAGCACGCAGTGCCCTAATCAGATCACAGAGCCTAAAGTGGAACAGGGACTGTGGAGCAGGGCGGCTGCCCTTCCCGGCGGGCAGGGTGAGAGCAGGACACCAGCCCACAACAGCTCAGCACCCCTGATTTACGGAGGAGATTGACTGTGAGGGAGCGCCTTCTGAAGACAGGTCTCTTGGAGTGAGGGCTGGGGCTTGAGTGGGCATAGCTGCATTAGACGTGCTTAGAGTGAATCCAGCGGTCTCAACAGAGCCGGGAGCATAGAGCAGCTGCTGCCTGAGCTATGGCCTGTGAACACAGGGCTTCCGGCGCCCCACCCACCGGGCCTCCGCAGCGCCGCTGCCAGCGTGCAACAGAGCTTTTGGCGCCCTGATCGCCAGGCCGCCACAGCGCCGCTGCCTGCGCGTGGGACCGGCTTTCGGCACCCTGCCCACCTGGCCGCTGCAGAACTGCTGTCTGCGCGCAAGTGCGCAGCTGGGCTTTCGGCGTCCTGCCCACCGGGCCTTGGGGCATTGCGTACTGCGCACCCAACTGGGCTGCTGGCCGGGTCTCCACAGTGTCATTGCCTGTACTCGGGACTGCGCGGCCGACCGGGGCCTCTGCCAAGCCCCACCCCATCCAAGTGTGTGGCTTACAGATACGATTGAAGGAGGGGCAGCCAGGAGGAGGAAAGACCAGAGCTCCTGTGCCCTGCCTGCACTGAACCACCAGCCCCCCTGCTGAAAGAGGAATCTGCTATTGTGTCTCAGGCCCACCCTAGCCCCTACTAACATGCCCCCACCCCTGGCCACACCTTTACTACCCTGCTATCTAACAGCTAAGACAGCAACCTGAAGTGCCCCAGGACACAGAAGCTGTCTGCTTCCCCCAACCCTCTCCCAAAATCTCCTTCTCCCACAACTGAGCCCAAAAGAAAAAATAAAGAGAAGCCCATCTGATAGGCAACCCCCCGGAGGGAAAACAGACTCGTGCCTAAAGCAAAAAGAACCACATCAAACACAATGCACACCTCAGAATTGAAAGCCCCTCCAGAAGATCAGGGGCATTCTTTAGTAAAGGACCTTTCACACTTGGAATCAAATCTAAGTGAAACAGAATTCAGAGCTGCAATACTCAAGACACTCAGAGAGCTCACTCAATGCTGGCAAAGTACCCAGACACAGTTAAATGACCTCAACAAGAAATTCTCTGAGCAAAATGAGTACTTTACCAACAAAATTGAGAAGCTAGAGCAAAACCAAAAGGAACTCCTTGAAATGAAAGGCATCATGGGAGAGCTGAAAAAAGAACTGACCAGCATAGGAAACAGGGTTGACAAGCTAGCGGAAAGAATGAGTGAAATTGAAGATACAAACATGGATATGTCACAGAGGGAAGAAGAAAGGGAAAGGAAAGTCAAGAGAAATGAAAGAGCCCTACAAGAACTTTCTGACTCCATCAGAAAGAACAATATTAGAATAATAGGGGTACCAGAAGGAAGTGAGATGAAATCTTCTCAGAGTCTACTAAAACAAATAGTGGATGAAAATTTCCCTAACCAGTGGAAGGAATTACAGCCCCAAATCCAAGAGGAAATCAGAAGCCCTAACTTCCTAGACCCTAGCAGATCTTCTCCAAGGCACATTGTTCTGAAGATGACAAAAATCAATGACAAAGAAAAAATCCTCAAGGCTGCCAGGGAAAAATAAAACATAAATTTCAGAGGAAAAACTATCAGGCTGTCACCAGACTTATCAGCAGAAACTCTGCAAGCCAGGAGGGAGTAGAGCCCAATCTTCAAAATATTAAAAGAGAGAAATTCCTAGCCAAGAATCAACTATCCAGCAAAATTAACCTTTCGATATGAAGGAGGAATTAAGGCCTTTACAGATATACAGAAGCTGAGGGAATTCTCCAGCTCAAAACCGGCACTCCAAGAAATACTAAATGAGGCTATCCGACCTGAATCCAGAAATCAAAATAAATGGAGAAAAGTTGGGACAACAAAAAAATAAAAAGGAAAGAAGAAATGGACACAGTATATCCTCATATATCAATCATCACCCTGAATGTAAATGGACTGAACTCACCAATAAAGAGGCACAGGGTAGCAGACTGGATTAAAAAACAAAATCCAACCATATGCTG
>PVKE010053170.1:0-10127 GCA_004027555.1 Craseonycteris thonglongyai
AAACTGTCTGATTGTTACCAACCAATGTCACCCCATTAAATTTAACAATAAAATATATATAAAAGAAATAATTTGAAAAAAAAAGAAAAGAAATCAAAACAGTGTTATGTAATAATGACTGACATTCACTTTCTCAGGTTGTAGTGGGTTCTAATTTACCTTTAGTGGTGTTGGAAGGACTCTTTGACGTGGTGATTATTGAGCTGTATTCTTAATTATGAGAAACCAGTTTGAAGGATAATAATTCCTGAGAGAGAAAATTGGCAACACATTAGTAGTGAAGTGAGATGATTATGAGCCTAGTTGTTTGAAGAAAATACACATTATGGTTAATGTTTCATAGAGAAGAAAATGGTCACATAAATGTTAGAAAGGTAAGCAGTGCAAAATCATATAGTGCCTATAGACCACTGTCAGCAGTTTCATTTTATTATCTATACAATGAGAAGCATGATTGTTTGGAATTAGTCAAGGAAGTACCATGATCTGATTATACGTTTTATGAGTTTTGTGTGAGAATGTGAGTAAGGTATGGAGATTATAATGAATTTAGATATGTAAATTATTTTGGATTGTGTAATAAAATTTCAGATGATCATGTGTAGGGCAGGCTGCCCCAAAATATGCTACTTCGGCATATTGACTATTATTATTAATTACGTAATAAACAGCCAATGCAAGAAGGACACAATGATGCTTCTTTTTCACCTTGAAAGCAGGAAATAAACTTCCCATGTGAAAAGTAATATTCCTGCACAAGAATTTAAAGACATCCTTATTACCAAATGTAGGGAGTTCAAGGCCAAGAAAGCTGTATAAACAACCTTTTCTTAGTTTCTTGAATTAGTACCCAAGCCTTTTTTTTTTTTTTTTTTTGCCTTGTCTATGAATCACAAATGTATTGTTTCTTTGTGTAAAAGGTATAAAAGCGGTCTGACTTAGTCATTTCTTTGACCCTGGCATCTCTGTGAGGTTCTTATACATATGTACAAAACTAATTTTCTCCCTTTACTCTGTCTGTGTCAATTCAATTATTAAATAATCTAAAAGAAACTTAAAAAGTAGAGAAAAAAATGTCTTTTCCAAATCAGGTAAAATATCTCAATGTCTGAAACAAGAGTAATTGCGGTTGAAGACATTAATCTGAAGGTCTATCTCATGCAATAACAAAGAAAATGTGCTGTTATCTTCTCAGTTGAGATTAACCATGTTTTTATTTCATAAAAAGCTGTAATTTTACAATGAAAAATACAGTTCATGACATGTAAGCAAAATCACATTTTGCCTCATTTTCATTAATTCTTTTCAATAGGAGAAATTGTTTAATATGAAAATAATTTTGTTGTGAGTACTAAAGTGGATGAATTCCTGGGCAAAATCTCCCAACATTCTCATCTTTTCCATGATCAACCTCATTTTTGTTGTCACAAGACTGGGGTTGTGTGGGAGCATTTCTACAGGCATTCAGTAGACAGAATTAGATGTTGCTAAACATTGTACAATATACAAGGCAGACCTACTAAGAAAAACAAGTATTTAGCACCAAATGTTCATGGTGCTGAGACTGAGAAACCCTGACGTAACTTCACATTTTCTGCTTTGATTAAATCCTCACTTCCCTTCAAAAAAATTGCCTTTCCTGAAGCCTTCTCAAGATGTAGCTCTCCTGCCTCTCCCCACATCACTAATACTACTGTGCCTGCAGAGTAAGGTAAGTGTCATATTCATTTTTCACTGCTACTTTTAGACCATTCTTCTCTTCTCATTCTTAATATACCTTATTTTTTAATCTCTTATTCTTGTCAGCTACAGAAAACAATCACCTCCCACTATTTCCCTCTTCCCATACATTATCTTGAAGAGTTGAGTTTCTGCCTTACTGAATGACATGCTTTCCAATACCACCCTTGTTGTTGCTAATTTTAATATAGGTGAAGGGGAGCATAGTTTTCCACCAAAAAAAAAAAAATACTTGTTCAGGATACTGATTATTTGAAGCAGGTTAATTTAAAGGGACCACAGACCTGGAAGAAGTTCTGAAAACCAAATAGAAATTATCAGTTTTTGTAAAAGTACATTTATATTTGTATGGAAATCTTTATCTGTAAGGATGTTTTCTTATTAGCACCTGGACTCTTTTCATTAGCAACAGAGAAGGCATGAAGTAAAATCTGCGTAACAACCTTACCTTTGTTAATTGTGCTTTTCCTGGTAATCTCTCAAAACTTACTATCTATCCAAATGTCTTCTTTTGTCTTTAGTTGAAGGAGATATTTTAGGTTATGGCTTCTGTAATTTTGGTAAGTTATTCATTTTGTTTGGGAGGGTGTCTTTTCCAGGTATACAAGAGGTATACAGATTATTAAACTTTAATTTGTTTTTCTCCTGCTATCTATATTGTGTTAATTTGATTATTAATCTAGCCAGAATAACTTGAATTGAAGAAGATAACTTTCTATTCTGACACAGACACAAACTGTTTTACTGAAATCTACTTTACTACTTCTCAGATATTGCATTTTAATCAACATCAAGGCAAGATACTATATCAGCAAAACGGTTACAACTTACTGAAAGCTCAGATGAGAATTTTTTTTAATCTTGTTTTAACTCATTTTTTCTTTTAAAGATTGATTTTATTTTTTGACAGAGTCAGAGAGAGAGAGGGAGAGACAGAGACAAACAGAGAGAAGGGGGAGAGCCAAGAGCAGTCTCCATAGTTGTATGTCATCAGTTTTCAACATGGTTTTGTTCCACACAGGTGGGTGGAGGCCACACAGGGCGGAAACTGGGCTGAGGGCCTCCTGCACAGGAGGCATGGCCCCTCGAGCCAGGGTTCGAACCGGGGGCCCAGAACCATACTGGGGGCTTCCCGTATGGGAAGCACACTGCAGTTCAGCATATGGGTCCACACGGACTGGGGCCGGGATTTGATCCTCGGTCCCCAGGGCTTCAAAGCGAGTGCTTAACCCACTGAGCCATCCCGGCTTCCTCTCAGATGAGAAGTTAAAAAGTTTTAATTATGTAGAACTTTTAATTTAGAAATGTACATTATTTCTTTAGACATAATAATCTCTTAATACACTACAATATAATTTAAATGTAACTTTTATATGCACTGGTAATACAAAAACTTGTATAACTTGCTTTATTGCAATACTTGTTTTATTATGGTGGTTTGAAACCAAACTCACAATAGGTCTGAGGTATGTCTGTATATGTATATAAGATTATTTCACTACTAAAGTATCTGAGTTTCTTAAGCTCCTGTCATTCAACGATCTTGATAAACCATACCTTATCCACTCACTCTCATTGTTATATCCTAGACTCCATCATTATCAGAAATTTCTACCCCTCCCTAATCTCAGTTCTGTGTAACCTCCTTTCTCACCACTCATTCCTAACTTTTCAGCTTACTATATATTGTGCTCGATCTTCAACAATCTATTGTTGTCCCTACACTAGGAATTCATAAATTTAAGTATTTTAGTCCCTCATATACTCAGTTTCACTTTATTCATGTTAAAGTCTATGATCAGTCATTAGAATGTATTGGTTTTAACACTCAATTTTAATATATATGTATGGATTCCCTATGCCAAAAAACAATTCTCTGAAAACAAGCTATATATCCTACAATTAACTCAATTCTGACACTATCTGCTGTGGACAAACAAGGGGCTACAAACTAAACCTAACAAGCTCAAAGGAAGCCAACATGGTAGACCTATCAACTCAGATACCAAAATGAATTCACATAAGATGGTCTGAATATAAAAATTTCTAACTAAATGTGAGTCACATCTTTGGCCTTTAGCTTCCTTGAAAAAGGTCAATCTTTTTCTTAAGTGAGTGTTTTTTTTAATATTTTTACATCTAAGATAACATGCCCTTAGCATGTCAGAGTAATCCTCTTTTCCCACCCTCAGGACACAACTTATTGCACTAGACCAGAAAACCATAGAACCTCTCATTGTTATTTTGTTTCCCAAATACCATCTTTGTGTGCTGTAAATGTTAATTATTAACTATCCTGTACCACCAGTGTATTAATAAAGAAAGTATGTCTCTCTATTTAAATTTTTATCTAATCCCAGATATTTCCCTGCTTTAGCTTCTGCCACCCTCTTAATCTACCATCAATGGATTTCATGTAAACCTCTTTATGTCACCTCCTTTTATTCTAATGTATAAAATAAGCTACATAACACCCATTCGCTGGAGCATTTTCTTAGTCTGTTGAGATTTTTCTTCCTAGCAATTGCCAGTTTGACTCAAATAAAGTCACTAAAATTCTCCAAATGTTTTGACACTTCTTATGTCAACATTTACTTGGTATCATAGACATAATTCCAAAGAAGTCCACCAGGATCACCCTGTTGATGCATATTCAGTACTAGGTACCAGCAAAGGCACACTGTACTCCACCAACTCCTCACTATGTATGGGGTGAACTTGTGTGGGTTTTTCTTGGAATTCTGGTACTACATGTTATAAAGTAGGAGACTCTTATTTGTTTTTGTTGCTAAAAAAATTAATGAGGTAGCATTAGAGTTTAACAATTGAGATAATTTAAGCTTAGGACAACAGTTGAGATAATTCAGAGAGAGAAAGAGAAAAATGAAAGGCCATTTTTAATAACAGCTTTTCAATTAGAATTGCTTACTGGGAGTCTGAATAAATCCTTTTGCTGGATAAATAAGAGTCTGAACTTGTTCAGCTCCAAAGGTAAGGGATATTTATTTTCTCCATCTCAAATTTGGGGTATGCTTAAGTGGCTAAGAATGTATGTGGAGGTGTTTGAAGGTACTCCTCAAAATGAGCAGTGGCCTAAGATGGAATTTCAACACAACTGTCGTTAAGTAATAGACTCATCCAGGGCTGTATACTTAAAGCCTGATTACCTAGTGCTCCAAATCTTCACAGTTGTATTAGACAGATACAGAGGTAAACCAATATATGTAAGAGAGTTGAAGTGATTTGGGAGGTAACAGCCCCTTGGAACTCAACTCATAAGCAGAAAATTTCAACCCATTACACAATATCCCTAAAAATTTCTTTAGATTCTTCAGATCTCAAAACAAACAAGCAAACAAACAAAAGAAAAAAATACAAAAATGAACATGAGAAATTGTGCCTCTAAGACCAACAAAGCTCAGAGATCACAGCCCAATTAATGCTCTTGCAGACGTACAATTCCTATGAAGACTTTACTTGCAAGCACTTACAGAAGTGGAAGAATTTAACTAGAAGTGATAGCAACTTACGATGGCCAAGAGGAACCTCTGCGTAATTGGAAAAAGCTGGTTTTAAAATCAAATTGAATGAATGGAAGGCTTAACTTAATTGACAAATAGAAGCCTCTGAAATGAAGCACAGTCAGACATTTTTCTCCTCAAGAAGTAACTAATGCTACTAGTTTAGTTGCTACCTGAGGGTAATTGGAGAAAGGATAGAGGAGTCAGGCGGCCACATCGACTATATGGCGATGGAAAGAGAATTGACTCTGGGTGATGAACAATAATACAATGCATAAACAATGTAATGTACAGTTGTACACTTGGAACCTATGTATTTTTACCAACCAATGTCCCCCAGTAAATTTAACAATTAATAAAACAGAAGTTAGTAATAAAATGTGACTGTCTCTGAAATAAATAAGTTTTCTGAAGCTGCTCAGTACAAATATCCCACTATTCCCTCTTCTTCAACTGTCCCACTGTATTCTTTACTTCAGTGGCCCCCAATCTTTTTGACACTAGGGACCAGTTCTGTAGACTATTTTTCCATGTACTGGAGAAGAGGGATTGTTTCAGGATGATTCAAGTGCATTACATTTATTTATTATGCACTGTATTTTTATTATTATTACATTGTAATATACAATGAAATAAATGTACAACTCACCATAATGCAGTCAAACCTCTGTGTTAATGTTAATCTGTATTTGTAGCTACTCCCCCAGTGCTATCATCATTGTTTCAGCTCCACTTCAGATCATCAGGCATTAGATTCTCATAAAGGGTACAGAACCTAGATCCCTCACATGCATAGTTCACAATAGGGTTCACGATAGTATGAGTATCTAATGCTGCAACTGATCTGACAGGAGGTGGATCTAAGGTTGTAATAAGAACAATGCAAAGCAGACATAGATATAGATGAAGCTTCACTCACCCACCTCTCATCTCCTGCCCTCTGGCTTGGTTCCTCACAAGCCAGAAACTGGGACCAGTCTCTGGCCTGGGGGTTGGGAACCCTTTTTTACTTCATTGTCCAGACTTACTCTGATTTTTTTTTCTGCTCCTTTCTCCTTCTCATCTTCTTCTTTCTCCTCCTCCTCTTCCTGCTCTTCCTTCTTTTCGCTCTATCTTCCTCTCTCCTACACCTGTACTGCAGCTGCTTACTAACCTAGGAAATACTCAATTAAAAAAATAAACTTGATCAGGATAGGCTAGAATAAAAAATAAAAAAAAGAATTCTGGAAGCTTCTTTTTGGAAAAACACTGGTCTCAGGCAGAGGTATGCCAGCAATTCAGCAATTGTATATAAAACTGAGTACACTATTAAAGAGCTTCCAACCCTCAGCAGGACCCTGATAGGTTTACAAAGAAATTTAAATTAACTGTTAGAACATATAATCCTGGCTTTTCTGACCTATTCTAATTAACACACCTACTGGTTTCTGAGAACAAAGCAACAAAAATACCAAATAACATTTGCTGAGGAAACTCCTGTACTGAAATCTGCTTTTATTGTTAGAAGTGAGGTCACCTTAAAAGGATTAAAGAAAATGAAAATGGGATTTAATACAAATAAAAGCTAATACAGGGCTGCTCCAAGGTCAAAAATTGTAATTATCATAAAAGGAAAAACAAACTACTCAGTCCTTTATAGATACTGGGGCTAGTATACCTGTTCTTAACACTACCCAAATATGTTGCCATCTCCCTTGGAGTCAAAATTCTGTACAAATTGCAGGTATATCTAATCAACCAATGTCTTATTTTAAATCAGAACTCATTATCTTCAAACTAAGAAATGTTATAGGACAACATATGATTTTAGTAGTCAAATCGGCCTCAACTCACATGATAGAATTAGACTTTTATGAAACCAATGATGCCCACATATTTTTCTCCCAGAAAGATAAAACATATTTGGAACTTAATCAGACACTGAACCAATTTGGAAAATAATGATTTTAAAAGAAACTACATGAGAAAAACTATCTTGAGACTGATTGAAACATTTGTTACAGGATGTTCCAATGTAAATTTTGGCCTCATCCAGCAGATACTGGCACTCTTATTAAAATAATTATTGACAATACTTTATCTCTACCTAATAATTGCCAACATCCTTTAAGGCCTGGGTGTACTAGATAAAATTTGCTCATTATATGATACAAGATTAAATTTAAAAAATGGGAGGGCTTATAATTTTATGTAAAATCCCCTGTAACTCTCCAGTCCTTCTAGTAAAGAAACACAGTGTGATAGAACAGAGATTTGCACAGGATACATATCTATAAATAAAAATATTCTATGGTTCCAAATCCACATACTTTATTTTAAGCTATTCCTGTAAATACTGCCAACATTTTTCAGTGACAAATTGCTGTATGTCATTTTCTCTTATTGCTAACTAGTATTCCATTGTATAAATGTACTACAACTTTTTTATTCAGTCATCTATCAGAGGACACTTTGGTTGATTCCATGACTTGACCACCATAAACAGTGCTGCAGTGAACATTGGGGTACATGTATCTTTGTGGATTAAGGTTTTCAGGTTTTTTAGGTAGATACCCAGTAGAGGGATTTGTGACAACATAGATGGACCTTGAAAACATCTTATTAAGCAAAATAAGTCAGAATGAAAGAATCAAGGAACATGTGACTTGACTTATAATTGGAATTTAAAACTGAAAGAAACAAAGACTCACGGACACAGTCAATAGTTTAGTGGTTAACTGAGGGTAAAGAGGGAGGTGGATGGGAGAGATGGGTGGGGGGTGTAGGGAGGGGAAATGAAACACACGGTGATGGAAAGTGAGCTGATTCTGGGTGGTGGGCACATAATGTGATGTATAGACAATGTAATGTAGAATTGTACACCTGGAAACAATGTAATTGATTTCAATTAATGTCACCCCAATAAATTTAACAAAAAATAAATAAATAAATAAATAATTCTAGAGGCAATAAGACAAGGAAAGAATCAGATTCACTTTTATTAATTCAAAGAATCTTTATAAAGCTATTAATTTTGCAAATAAAAGATATTTCAAAAACAAAAATATATATATTTTTCAGTGATAAATTTATGTAGGGTTTATTTTCAGTATTCCTATAAAAATGACTTATTTACTTTTCCACCCTGGCAGATCAAATTTTTACTAGGAAATGATGCCACATAGTTATACAGAGACTCCCACCTATTTCTCTCAGATACTAAAAGCTGATTTGAAAGTTGAAATACCTTGAAATGCCACTTTAATCAAATGTATGAATAATTATTTTTATACTGTAGGATATATTAGATTCCCAGAAGGACACAATTTACTTATTACAATAGCTATCCATATAGATGACTGGATAAAATTAATTGTGGTATATTTACACAATGGAATACTACTCAGCAATAAGAAAAGATGAAGCACAGGTATTAGTCACAACATGGATAAAACGTGAAACTATCTTATTAAGCAAAATAAGTCAGACTGAAAGAATCAAGAAACTTATGACCTCACTTATAGGTGGAATATGAATCTCAAAGTAACAAAGAAATAAAAACTCATGGGCACAATCAAAAGTTTAGTGGTTACCTCAGGGTAAGGGAGAAGGTGGGTGAGCGAATGAGGGATGGGGCATTAGGGATGGGGTCTCAAAAATATGGTGATAGAAAGAGAGCTAACTCTGGGTGGTGAGTACAAAATGCAATGCATAGACAATGTAATGTAGAATTGTACACCTGAAACCTATGTAATTTTTGCCAACCAATGTCACCCCGATAAATATAACAATACAAAAATATAGCTATTTATAGAGACATATGGTATTAAAGGACAAGCTTTGATTCTGTTTACTCCAATTACAATACCCTGGTTACTTAATATATAAATATGAGATAGTAATTAACCCTAAAAGACTCATTGAAAGAATATTATTTGCTCTTCTAAAAATCTAACAAATAAACAAACAAAATACAACTTAAAAAATTCATGGGTCTCTCATGATACAGTCTCAATTGGGTTCCAAAATATTATTCACTGCCTGGCCTCTATATCTGCTTAAAGTAATCCAATCATATGGAACCCCAAAAAAATGAGCTAGAGAAGCTCTCAGTAATTAAACTGAGTAGTTAAAAGTGTCTCTACGTAAAGTCATATATTTTGCAGTCATGCAAACAAACAGAATAGTTATGAGTGCTCCTTTATTTATATTACTCATTCTAGGGGAAGCCGAGATGGCTCAGTGGGTTAAATGCTCACTTTGCAGCCCCGGGGACTGAGGATCAAATCCCAGCCCCGGCTCTTGTGTACCCATATGCTGAACTGGGGAGTGCCCCTGGTTCAGTTCTCACCATGGTGAGACCCCTGCCCAGTTCCTGCTCTGTGCAGCCCCATGCCCACCTGTGCAGTGAAACTATGTGGAAAAACCAATGATGTGCAACTATGGAGACTGTTCTGGGCTCTCTCCCTTTTCTCTGTCTCTGTCTCTGTCTCTGTATCTGTCTCTCTCTCTCTCTCTGTCAAAAACAATAAAAAAATCTTTATATTACTCATTCTGTTAAATCTCTGAATTTTCATCACACTCAACACTTCTGCCAGTTGACTGGCTTCTTATGAAGTCATCTTGATTTCTCCACCTAATATTACTGTAATTTTTTCTAACAGTCTTAACACAACAACTTTGCTACCTTCTTTTCAGGAAGGAGACGTCCATAATTGTGTTTTGCTTACTGATCACCTTTTTCTTTCTTATTCTTCCTTCCTTCCTTCCTTCCTTTCTTCCTTCCTCCCTCCCTCCCTCCCTCTCTTTCTTCTTCCTCTTCTTCCTCTTCTTCTTCTTCTTCTTCTTCTTCCTCCTCCTCCTCCTCCTCCTCCTCCTCCTCCTTCT
>PVKE010053171.1:0-10127 GCA_004027555.1 Craseonycteris thonglongyai
ATAAGACTGTGGGAAATTTCACATAGAAATAACTCTCCCCATTTCACACACTGAAATGCCAAATTGCAGGGGTGCCAAGGGGGTGGGTCACCCACTATGCCTTGTATTTCTTAGTGCTTCAGCCCTGAGGGACTCCTTTACTGTTCTCCACACTCTTGAACCTTTCTTCTTTCTCTGCTGAGTGATAGAAGTCACCAAGAATCTTGCGGGCCACTCTAGCCAGAAAGCTCAGTAACACATGGCTCAGAGGACCTGAGTGAGGGTGATGTGTGTGTGTGTGTGTGTGTGTGTGTGTGTGTGTGTGTGTGTGTGTGTGTGTTGGGTGGCTGAGGACTTCATGGAAAAGACCAGCTAGGAAGTAGGTGAAGGCAGAACCCTAGGAGCTAGTCAAAGGCTGCAGTAAATTATATTGGGTGGAAATCTCTACTAAGGTCAAAATCTCTGTACATGTGAAAGTTATGAGCTCAGAAATTTCCTTCCCTGATCACTGTTTCCTATCCTTTCACTCTTTCATTCCCTTTAACCCTCCTGTGTTCATTGGGCCTTTAGGTTCTCCTTCTTCCATCCCTTAGCCAACATTCTTCCCCATCTTCCCTCTCAGATTGGCTTTGGACTCTACTGGTGATCATTTGCTTGGTGGTCTTATCAGTATCCTCAGTACCCTCTACCCTGGCCTTTCTACTTCAGCACCTGGGTCCATTTAAACCTCTATTTTCCCCTCCCTGATGCTAGTCACCCTGTTGGGACTGTGTCTAAGAAGGAGATTACAAACTGGTTTTATTTTACTTTAGTGGAACTATTGACAAAGGGTGGTCATCTCTTCGCTGGCCTAGAATTCCTCATTCTCTTCACCACACACTGCCTTCCCCTCATCTTGCTTCTATTCATCAAGTCAGCTGCTACCTTTTCTTCTTTCCTAAGACTTACAATCCTACCTCCAGTTTCCTTATTTTTGTTAGGTGCCCTAATGTCCTAATTCAAAGACAAGAGTTGAGGCATAAGTTCTCTAGATTTCAACCCTCTTGCCTTCAAACTTTATCTTTATGTGTTTTTCATCCATCCATGATGAAAAGTATCCACTTTCCTTGCCAAGAATAACCCCTTTTTCCTTGCACAGAATGGCACCTTCCCCGGTCCTGATTCTTAGCTATCTGCAGCTAATGTGTAGTGAGCAGTTCATTCTGTGCCAGCCACTATTCCAATATTTTATATTCTTTAATATTTATAACAACTCTAAAAGCTTTGCTCTATTATCATCTTCATTTTAGAGGTAGGGAAACTGAAGTGCAGAGAGAAGTATTTTAATCGAGGCCAACCCAGTAATGATTAGTCAAATGGGAATTTGAACTCAGGCTATCTGGCTGCAGGGCCCATTATCTCAGCAACTGCAGGATGTTGTCCCTTGGTTTTCTCAAGGAACTTAGTCCAGCAATTATTTCTCTTCTCAAATCTCTTCAATTTCTCTTTCTCTACACATTGAAGTTATCTTTCTTCCTAAAATAAATGTTTGCTTCCTACTCTTTCTCCGCAGTGCTCTCTGTATCCTTCCCACCAAATTACATACAAAAATATGTAACACGCTCTCTTCCATTTCTGATGACGATTTACTCTGTACCTCACCCAGTCTGACCTCAGTCCCCCACTACACCCTTGAAACCTGAAGACCCTTATGGCACATTATATTTTCCAAGATGGCCACAACAAAGTCTCCCATGTTCTTTTTAGAATGTCACATTGATACTCCTTTTATTAAAAAATGGGGTTGATGTTCCTTCCCCGTGAATTGGAGCAGGACTCTAACAGAAGCGACTCTATGTGACTTTTGGTACTAGGTTATAAAAGGCAATACAGCTTCCACCTACTTCTCCTGAGATTGCCACTCTTAGAATCCAGCTACCGTGCTGTGAGAAAGCCCAGCAGCCACATGGAGACGCCATGTAGTGGTGCTCTGGCTGATAGCTCAGCTAAGGTCCTAGCCAACAGCCAGTATCAGTCATCAAACATGTGGGTGAAGATGCTTGCAGATGAGTTTGGCCTTTGAGTCTTCCTGGTAAGGCCCTGATATTGTGGAGCAGAGACAAGCTATCTCCGCTGAGCCCAGCTGCAAACAGTGAGGGATAATGAAATGATTGCTGTTCTTTTAAGGCACTATATTTTGGGATAATTTGTTATGCAGCAATAGTAACTGGGATGGACTCCAACAGTTATCAAACCTAATGGTATATTTGTGGCAGTCATTCTCCAGACTTATCTTTAGCATTCGACCTGGGTTTTCCCCTTTTCCTCAAATTCCTCTCTTCAATGACTAGAAGAGACTAAGGAGACATGACTAAATGCGAAATGGGATCATGGATTGACTCCTGGGATAGAAAGAAGGACTTTAGAAGAAAAGTTGGTGAACTTTGAATGGAGTCTAGAATTTAGTTAATAGTCTTGTACCAATGTTAATTTTCTGGTCTTCATAAGTGTGCCATGGTAATATAAGTCATTAAAATTATGGAAATCTGGTTGAAGAAAATATGAGTAAGTGAAATTGGTTTTGCAACTTATTTCAAAATAGGAGTTAAATGATAATAAGAATAGTACATAAAATGATGACAATATTTATAAACAAAACAAAACAAAACTCCTCCTCATTTGGCACCTCCTCATTGGGCCTCCAGTTTATTTATTTCCCCTTTCTTTGATTACTCCTTCTCAGTCTCCATTGGTGAATGTTCCCTGTTTCCCACCCTAAAGGCTGATACTACCCAGCATTCTGTTCGGTCTGACTGTTCTTTCTACACAGCCCTAATGTCTACAGCCAAACCCATGACCCGAAGGGCACTTCTTTTGAGCTCTGGAGTGTTCTTGCCTCCAGTGTCTCAGGTTCACTTGGGTGCTGCTCGACTTCTTACCCCCTCTGGCTGCACCATCTGGTTCTTCCTGCTCAGGTTACCATCTCAGCAAGTGACCTCACCATTAACTCTGTGGTCCCTAGTAGAAACCTCAGTTCCATTAATGCACATAAACAAACCACCTAAATTGTTTTCAAAATTTGTCATCTCCTCTCGACTCCCACAGCGAGATTCCTGTCATCTCTCTATCTAGAATAATGCAATTGTCTTCTAACTGGGTTTTCTGCCTCTTTTCTCTTTCTCCTGTCTCAGCTTAATGACTGTCATCAAAGATTATTCTGAAGCACAAATCATGGTCATGGCACTTTGATGACTCTGGCTTTTTGGAATGAAGTTCAACCTCTGTAACTTGGGATGCAAAGTCTTTCTCCAAATTGGTCCCAGGTGGCCTATTCAACTACATCTCTACCAGCCTATTCCCCATATTCCCCATCATAAGTCTTAGCTGCTTACAACCACTCCCCAAACTTGAGAGTGTTCTTTATCTGTTGAAAGTCTTTGATCACACTGTTCCCTCTGCCTGGAATGACTGGTGAAATTCCAATTCAAATGCTCTCTTACCTGAGAATCCTCTGATACATCCAGACTGCATTAATCACTAATTATTCCTGCTCCTTTTTCCTAGCAAAGTGTTTATCAAATGCTATCATTTTCATATGATAAAACATGAATGTACAGAAGACATAAACTAGGACTTACAATTGTATCTCTCAATAAATGCTGAATAGATACGTAAATGCATGGACAGATGCTGAGATGATGGTATATTAGTGGATGGATGGGTGAGTGAATAGATGGTAGGTAAGATAGACAGGTAGGTAAGAGATAGGTAGATAGGTGAGTGAATGGCTAGTTGGATTGTGGATAGAAGGAAGGAGGGATGGATGATGACTAATGGTCAGATACTGAGCCTGTGATTAGATTGATGGTGAATAGGTATATGGATGTAGACTGGGTGGCAAGTGGGTGAAAGGATGGATGAATGGCAGATGGGTGAATTAATAGGAACATGAATGGTAGTGGTAAGTAAATGAATTAGATATGGGAGTGGTTATAGGACAATGAGTGGCTGAAAGATGAGTGATGAGTGGGCAAATGTGGGTGAAGAGTAGAATTTTGGGTCTATATCAATAAAGATCTTAGGAGAAAAGTGAAAAGCCTTTAACGAGTTATATATCCTGAGATCATTTTTGTTGGGGATGGGCTCAATGTCAACTCAAGCCCCACCTTGCTAACCTAACCCCTATACTTGGGGATCTTGGGACAGGGACCTGTGCTGGTCATCTCTATCGTCCATAGTCTATCACAATTACTGCCTTGTTCAAAGAGGCTTAATCAATATTCATCTGATAGAACACACTTTTTCCTAGACAATAGCTTTCCTCTAGCATCTATAATAGAAATGTAGAGCTTAAAGTAATGTTCTTCATTTGGTTCAATGGAGGGTATCTGGTTTGTCCTTGGTCTTGCCCAATCCACTACTGCCTTGCTCCCCTTTTCAGCATTGAACAAGGATCTTCCTTTAATTTCTCTGGGCACAACCTTTGTTATCTATAAAATGAGTCTTGGATTAAGTTCCTTTTACCAGCTTGACATCTCTTGACTCCAGGATCCTAAGAAGATAAGTAATTAGAATATTCCCACTACTGTCAGTAATCTCACAGTCAGAATGGAGAACATTTGTCTCTGAGAATCCCACTAGGCAATGAACAGGTCAAATACATTTGCTTTGGGCTATGATTACATCAACTCCAGCAGAAACACCAGCAAATTTCAGATTATGCTGACCAGAAGCTTTGTTTTATAATTTTATAACTTTTTATTGAATAAAAATGAGAATATGAATGAATTATTATGTAACAGTTGTAGCTTTGTCGTGAAATCTTCCCAAACATGGAAATCATAAGGAGCATGACTATCTTCTCATGGTCCTATAATTCAGCTGACCCAACCACACTTCACATCAGAGGCTGCCCAGGCAATTGCCAGCTAGCTCTCACTCACCCTTGCTCTGCCCCCAAACTCAGACTTGCCATTCTTATTTGCAGATTCATGGGTCCCCAGTGTCCACACCTGCTTTGGGTCCGTATGGCCTTTGGAAACCCCCATGATCTCCTCCGTTTGAAATACTGGTTGATCTCTTCTTTAAATATTCTTCACAGCCTCCTCAGCTGAAGGACTCTACTGTCTTCTATACCTTTGCTCTCCAATGGCCTCCCTCCCCCAGCCTGACCAGAGGAGATAAATCTAAACTGTGATCCACAGGATGGGTGGTATCTGAGGTCCCTTCTCCTGGAAATCTGCTATGACATTGTGTGAGGGAGCCTCATGACCCAAAGGTAGAGATTATATAGCCACAGAGGGCATGAACCATAGGGGACACGCTGAATTTATAAACTATGGACACCCTTGCTCCTCAAAGTGTGGTCAGGGGACCAACAGCATCAGCACCACCTGGAAGCTGTTTAGGAATACAGAACCTCAGCACCACCTCATACCTCCTGAACCCAAATCTGCATTTTAACAAGATCTCCAGGACATGTATGGTCACAATCAAATCTGAGAAGCCCTGGGCTTGATGACAAAAACTCATAGTTCATCTAATAAGTCAAAATCCTCATCAGCTTCAAAATGTCTTATCATCCTCTTAGAAACAAAAGTCACCCCCATACCTCATGGATAGCTGTCCTGAAGACGACTGTTCATTGTAAAAATATAGTTAAAAACCTATGTAGTTTACTCAGTCATTTATACCTATAATTTAGTTTTGAGCCACAAGCAAAGCAATCACCCAGCATAGCTCTGAAGAAGTGGGACAATAAAGAGATAAACTTTGGGGGATGCTGGGATAGCTCAGCAGGTTGAGCACTTGCCTTGCAACTGTGAGGTCTGGGGATCAAATCCCTGCCCTCGCCCGTGCACACCCACATGCTGAACTGTGGCACAACCGGTAAACCTGCCAGCATGGCAGTAAAGGTTCTTGCCTCCCACCCCAATTGGGTTCCCACCCTGTGTGGCCCCACATCCACCTGTGTGGAAGGAAACCATGCCACAGCTAATGATGTACAGCTATAGAGACTGCTCTGGGCCCTCCCCATTTCTCTCTTTCTCTCTCTCTGTCTGTGTCACTTTCTCTTATACAATAAAATATTTTTTTTAAAAAAGAGAGAGAGGTACATTTCTGTAGGAAGGGCAAAGGGAGCTGGCAGGGTAGGAGCAGTGAAACAGCACTTGGCAGTAGGTAGGATGGGGTGGGGTGAAGTAAGGATGAGGATGATCAGGCCCTATATGGGGAAATAGGGGGATGACTGTAACTCCAGTCATAGAGTGAATTGTGCCCCCCCACAATTCTTAGCATTCACGTTTCAACTCTCAGTACCTCAGAATGTGACTGTATTTGAGACAGCCTTTAAAGAGGTGGGTAAGTTAAAATGAGATGGCTAGGGTGAGGCCCTAAGGCCTTTTTAGAAGGACTGATGTCCTTATAAAACAAGGAAATTGAGACACACAGACACTTTCATCTAAGACTTCCAGCCTCCAGAACTGTGAGAAAAGAAATGCATGCTGTTTGAGCTTCCCTGTCTGCGGCATTCTGTTATGGCAGCCTGAGCCAACTGACACACCACCTTGGCCTGTTTGGCTATTTTACCCAATACTATTGGAGGAAGGAACTTGCCACCTGGGGTGGTGGTGGCCCTCCTCCACACACAGACCCTGCTCCTCTTTGTGAGTGTTAAGAAGAAATGTAGCCTGGCTGAACTCAGAACCGAAGCTTCTCATCCCTTAAAGTTTCCTTTCAAATTCATACACACACTCCCCATACGATTGCACACACTGCCATTGCAAACTGCGTGGGTCCTGTCAACAGGGAGACCGCAAAGTGCTATGTAATGCCCCTAACACTACCATAGCATCTACTTCGCGCCAGGCACTTTTCTAAGCTCCGTGTGCATGTGAAGCCACCTAAACTTGCAAAGGAAGTTCTTCTCATTGATCTTTTGCAGTGGAAGCTGTAATTCCCCCACCCACTTCATGAATGAACAATTTCTTCCCCACCCCACTTCTCTTGCTGGTCAGAGTTGGGGTGGGATGCCTGTAGATGGCCTTAGCCTAGACTATTAGTCTTTGAGGGAACGCCTCAGTTAAGGAGTCAGCAACCCTCATCCAATGCCTGATCAATGAAGGACTATAGAGGGTGGACACCTGCACCCCAAGCATCCCAGTTCCAGAGCTCCCCATTATGTTAGCTGAAGCTTTTGTCAAGACTCCATTACATTCTGACTCCCCCCTCAGCTCCCACCTGGCTTCCTTCCCTTTCCTTCCAAGTTGACCAAACCCCAAAGCCCACCACAATAACCTTCCTCTCATAGTTGGCTTCCTAGGAAACCAAACCTTCAATACCCCACTTTTACAAATCTAGAAACTGAGGTCCAGAGACAGTATACCACAGTCCCAAGGCCACACTGTTATTAGCAAGTGATAAAACTGGGATGTGAATCCAGACAGTCTGGCTCCCGAGTCCACGGTTTTTTGTTTGTTTTTATTTTGTTTTTTTTTTTATATCTTTTTATATTTATAGAGAGTAATTATTTTATCTTCAGTGCATATTTATTTCTATTTTACTTTTGACAGATAGAGAGAGAGACAGAGACAGAGACAGCTAGAAAACCGAACTGTGGGAACTCCCCAGTTCAGCACGTGGGTCCTGCCTGGGCCGGAGCCGGGATTCGATCCTCGGTCCTCGGGGCCTCAAAGCGAGTGCTCAACCCGCTGAGCCGTCCCGGCGTTCCCAACGAGTCCACAGTTTTAATCACACAGTTCTGCCCGGTGGATAGCTGAATGCCAACCCTTCCTACTACAGACTGTGACCTACAGAAGGTGGCAATCCGGGCCCTCCCCTCCTGCCTCCCTGCAAGTCTATTAGAAGTGTTCAAAATGGATTTCCGCAGGGGTCCACTAGGTTGTTCTCCTAAGACACAGCCTGAGGGACCACCCATGGAGGCTCTCCCAACACCTGCAGCCCAAGTGGCTCTTTCCTGGCCAGCAGTGTTGGAGACAGCATCCCTTTCTCTGGCCTGGCCCTCCCTGCTGCTGTCCAGCTCATGTAGAAACACGGTGTAATTGCTCACCCTGTAGAAGCAAACTGAATCAGCACCCCTCTGCTGACAACGTTAGTGACAAGTGATCGCATCAGGACACTGGAACAACAGCCAGGACCCAGGTGCCTGTGTTATGTACGGGTCTATCATGTATAATTTCAGAGTTTAATTTTATCTTCACAAACTTCCAGGTGCAAAATGCAGGATAAAGTTCTTTAAGGGGCCCTTGTGAGAAGCCAGGCTACCCTTGTCCTGCCTCCCCTACCCCCCAAGAGCTTGCAGGGTGGCTTCCTCAAATTAAATCATTATTGAGGAGAAATAATCCTGGTAGGTTCAGAAAATCAGTTTTAAATTCAGCCTGCTAGCAAAATTCTGAATGTATTTACTTTCTAGATTTCATTTCTCCATCCATATTAAAGCTCCATGGCATTATCAATTATGGGTTTATTGCAAAGCACAATAGGATTCAATCTGGAGAAATGCCTCAGGGTATGTCTTAGGAGGACGATAAAGCTAATAGTAATAGGTCTACAACTTCTAAGGCTAATTTTCACAGTTAACAAATTTCATAAATAAATAGAAGACATGTCCGTTTCCAGTCACCCAGCTTGAGGTCTCTCATACTGATATGATAAAACAGGACCTTTCATCGTACCCAGAGATGGGGGATCTCCTGTTTGAGTCTTGGTGAGCTGGCCTGAGGTTTCTCTGATCCCCCCCTTGAGGAATGAAAGCGATGATCAGTTCAGATCGAGTCCTTTGGGATCCCCTCTGCTGCTCCTCCAACCAAATCAAGAGCTCATTTGGGCAAAAACAAACATAAAAGTACAGCCATTCCTCGAACCTGGGAGGACAGCTACCCAGCGTCAGCCCCAGTGCAGCCACACTTTGTGAATGGGCAGTGGGCTGTCATGCATTAGTGTTGCACTGCTGAAGCCAGGCTTCGGGGCTCCTAGGCAGTAGGGAGCTGTGTCTGACACAACACAGCCTTGGGCCTCTGCTGTCCTCCAGGAAAGAGCAGGCAACAAGGAGAAGGAGGAGGTGGTGTCAAGGGGTTATTTCTATGCCTCTGGATATTCTCAGCCAGGTGCCTCTTATACAGGAAGGCTAAGCCCTACCCTGTGATGCCTAAGTTCACACACCTCCCAGCTGGCCTGGTCCCTAGAGTTGTATTCTCTAGCTAATCTCAGCTAGGGGTGGTCAGTTTCCCTTGCGCTCAGACTCACTTCGAGCTGTCACTGTCCCAGCTTAGGTGTGAATGTCGAGTTTTCCCATTTTCTGCCCCAAGGCTTCTTCAATGCTGCAGCAGCCACCCGTGCAACCCAGAAGAGCAAGGTTAACACTCACAGAGGCAATATTCAATCAATATGGGGACACGAGCTAGGGATACATGCCTTTACCTCCCTTCTTTCAGGTGGACGAGTCCAGAAGCATTCAGGGTGTCCCAGGAAGGCCAAACCCTTGCTGCCTGTGGAAGAAACCTTCACTCACTTACATTAGCTGTTTCTCCTTTCTCATGTCCCTCTCATGCTCTCTCTTTCCTGATTCTGTGATCATTCCTCAAATGAATGCCCTGCGCCCAAATCTTAGTCTTAGGTTCTGCATCCAGAAGAACCAGACCAAGACAGATGTACATCATTAACTTCGGTCCTTAGAGTAGAGTAAAAGCAGGACATCTTCCCAAAGCCCCTGTAAAAATGCACATGTGTGACTTCACGGGAGAGAAAAAGTCCTCTCCCTCTTCCCTATTCACATGGAAGTTTCATCACGGGAGTTATTTGTCACCTGGGAAGGCAGGGAGAGAGGAAAGCCAAGAGACATAAGATTATTAATAGGGGGAGGGGTGACAGGGAACAGGGCAAAAGAGACCCTGGGGAAGCAGGACTCAACAGGAGTGACAATAGCAAGGGCATGCAGCAGGAAGTGTGTCTTAGGCTGTGTGTGTGTGCATGTGTGTGCCTGTGTAAAGAGAGCTGCACAGCTTACAGGCAGCATAAAAAGGTACCCTTAGGTGAGGAAGGGCCCAGGTGCTAGGACAGAATGCTGGGGTAGAGACTTAGTGACAACCACTTGCCTGACACTCAATTCTGACTGGATATAGCTTCTGTCCTCAACAATGACCTCCAGATGC
>PVKE010053172.1:0-10127 GCA_004027555.1 Craseonycteris thonglongyai
GTCCCCTCGAGCCAGGGGTCAAACTGGGGGCCAAGAACCAAACTGGGGGCCTCCCGCATGAGAAGCACACCCCAGTTCAGCATGAGTCCATATGGGCTGGGGCCTGAACTCGATCCTCAGGCCCCAGGGCTGCAAAGTGAGTGCTCAACCTGCTGAGCCATTCTGGCTTCCACTAAGGTTCCTTTTCTATTATCACAGTTTTACATGAGGCACCCATGAAAGATGAAGCTGAAAACAAGGTAAGATTCATAATCAAATCAAATCCAAATAGTGTCCTGCCAGAGCAAAAAGGAAATATTTAGTTTAGTGATACCCTGCCTTCGGGAGGAGAAAATCTACCAAAGAATGAAACCAACTGTTGACTTCAATTCATAAAATCATGAAAGGAAGCATATTCAAGGGAAAGAAAAGTTATCGAAACAAAGTAGAATTGGACAAAATATGCATAATAGTTTGGTCACATCAGTACCAAGAGCAGGGAAAAATTCTAACAAACAAGTATCTCAAAAGCCGGTTGTTATGAAATGACAAATCAACATGTAAAACAAAATGGAAAATGAGAAGATAATCCTTCCTCTGGAAGTCCCCTGAAGACTACATTGTTGGAGACCATGTCTTCTCCTGTCTTCAAATGTTTTTCACCATTGAATAAATATGACACCTCAGGATCAGATTTTCCAGGATAGAGTGTGAAAACAGAAGACAGGAGACAATAAATCCTCATGATATGGAACAAGTGGATGAAATCACAACAGATACTACTGAATCAACTAATGGGGTAATTTATTCAACTAAAGCAGTTCAAGTGAGGTTATAGATAAATAATGGTTTAGAAAAAGTAAAAACAAACAAACAAACAAACAAAAACAAACAAACCCAGTTCATTGGGATGTCCCATTCTTTAAGTAACAGTGACTCTAGATAGTGGTTATTCATTTGCTCATGGAGACACAACCTATGAAAAGCACTGTAAAGTATTTGATCCCTATTATTTCACCAAGCATGTTCCACTACTGACAGAACAACTAAATATGCAATTTGATTTTTCATTAAAAATAAAAAGCACATCAGAATACTGTGTACTTTTAGACCTGTATGAAACATTAGTGCATTGTAGCCTGAATGTGGTACAAGATGGAGCACTTACCTTTCCAGTCTTATCTAAGATACCATTTATGAAATTTACAAGAGACTGACTATTTTTCCGAGTTCTTGAACCCAGGTTCTCCAATGTATAAGATAATCCTTTGTCACTGCTTCTAAGATAATACATGCAGATAAGTAACTGGACACATTAAACCCTAAAAGGAAACTCATAAGGCACTGGCCTTTCTGCGAACATTGTGTTTATATACAAGAAAACTATATGAAGGACTTAAACACCTTTGAAAGAGATTTTTCAAAAACTATAATACTTAACAATTTCCTGCAAGCCTTTGATTATCAGATTTTTAATGTAATCCACATAGAAAGCCAATTTATAGATTAAAAATATCAATGAACTCCTAAAATTGGTTCTATCTCTAGAGAAGCATGTATAACTGAAAGAAGATGTTTGACCTCATATCAGAGATTTTTTTACATCCTTTGCTGTCTGTCCCCAGGTTAAGTATGAAGACTTGTGAAATCACCGAAGGAAAAGAGAATGCAGAATCCTTATAAACAAAGCCAAAAGCATTTCAATTGCCTTTACATTTTTGCATTTTGTACCCTAACTTGCTTTTCTTATATTTGGTTCCCAGTAATAATCAGTTACAAAAAAAAGTCTTTATGTTACATTAAGGTGACCAGATTTTAACATTGGTAAAGTGGTGACCAGGGGAGAGGGGGTTCTTGATTAAAAATTTGGTCTATATGGAGCAACAAAAATTTTCATAGAATGCAAAAGTAGTATTGTAATATTTTATTTTAAATTTCAACATAAGTACAATTTACAAATATAATACATAAAAAAGTATGTATAGTATTATTTTATTCTTTGGCATATTTCTCATTTGAGTGAATTTTTTTTTAGTAGATTGCTGTCGTTGTTTAAAAGGTCATGCAATTTTTCACAAGAACTTGTTAAATTATATTTCACACATGAAATGGATTTAAAAGTCTCAACGCTTAATTGTGATTTTTCTGATGTCCACACTTTATTTACTGTAGAAAAAAACGTGTTCAGTTTCAGCATTAATTCCTGGTAAGGACATCGCGTATTCCACTGTACTTAGTGCATCATTGTATGGAACATGGTTTGTTTCAAAATAATGAAATATTTCTAGCCATTTGTTCTCTATTGTGATTTCTTCTGATGCCCAAGATTTAACCTTTTCCTTATCAATATATATTTTTTAATAATGATACTTCATGAAAAAGATCATTTTTGGAAATAATACTATATGGGAAATTTTGAATAATATGATCGAATGATTTTTGCACAACATTCCAATTAAGTTCTTGTTTTAATGTAACCCAATAAAAGTGTTCAATATCATTGTAATGTACCGTCCATTCTTCTAAATAATCTATGCAGTTACTATAGAACTTTTTAACGTGATTCATGATATCTGCACGATTTATTGCACCTTGTTCTTCTAGCTGACTTATACTATTTCGGATAGTTAATGGAAGAAAATTATTTTCTAACCGCTCTTGGCACTGAAATTTTAAATTATTAACTTCATTTGCTACTTTGATTACTGAAAGTTTGTCACCTTCAATAAGTTTTATAGCATTTTGAAAAAGAGCTGCTTGATTGTGTACAAATTCTAGCCAAATTTTTGAAGATTCTTTTTCAAAAAACTCTTCTAAAATTCTCGGACATTTATCCTGTGATAGAAAGTAGGATTTCAAAGGATCGTATATTTTCAAAATACTTTCGACAGCTGGCAAAAGAGCTAACGAGCGCGTTTTACTGTATCCAAGTATTTTCTGATATTCGACTTCCGCAGTTTCACAAAATTCTTTAAGCATTTCAACGTGCACAGTGTATATCTAGAAATAAGAATATATTTTAAATATATATATTTTTATTTATTTTTATTTTTGACTGAGAGAGAGAGAGAGAGATACAGAGACAGAGAGAGAACTGAACTAGGGGAGCTCCCAGTTCAGCATATGGTTCCGCACGGGCCGGGACCGGGATTCGATCCTCGCTCCCCTGCGCTGCAAAGTGAGCGCTTAACCCACTGAGCCATCCCTGCTTCCCCAAGAATATATTTTAATAACAATATTTTCCACATCTACGGGCAACAAGTCAGCCGCTGTTTGAATGGTGTTATGTATTATGTGCGCTGCACAACCAACACCAGTAACATTTTGATTAATGTATAAAAATCCATAGCATTTTTTGTATTTGAACAATGAAACTTCAGAAAAAGAAATGAGAAAAACAATACTTTTTGTAATCACAAAAAGAATAACATACCTAAGAATAAACTTAACAAAGAATGTGAAGTACTTATACATGGAAAATTATAAGACACTACTAAAAGAAATTGAAGAAGACACAAAGAAATGGAAAGCTAGTCCATGTTCATGGATTTTAAAAATCAACATAGTTAAAAAGGCCATATTACCCAAATCAATATGCATATTTAATTAAATTCACATCAAAATCCCACAGACATTCTTTAAAAAAATAGATTAAAAAAAAGTCAACAGATACATATGGAACCACAAAAGACCCCATATCGCCAAAACAATCCTACGAAAAAAGAATAATGCTCTTTGACTTCAGTCTATACTACAAAGTGTTAATAATCACAACAGCTTGGTATTAACAGAAAAATAGACATACAGACCAATGGAACAGAATTGAAAGCCCAGAAATAAACCCAAAAATATATGGAGAGATAATTTTTGAAAAAGGAACAAAATATATACAATGGAGAAAAGGAAGTCTCTTCAGTAAATGGCGCTGGGAAAATGGGAAAACCACAGGCAAAAGAATGAATCTGGACTGCGATCTGTCGCCATATACCAACAACAACTCAAAGTGGATTAAAGAGCTCCACATAAGATCCAAAATAATAAACTGCATAGAAGAAAGCATTGATACTAAACTTATAGACCTTGGGTTCAGAGAGGACTTTATGAACTTGACCTCAAAGGCAAGAGGAGTAAAAGGAAAATAAATAAATGGGATTATATCAAAGTATAAAGCTTTAAACAGCAAAGGAAATCATCAACAAAGTAAAGAGAAAATCAACCAAATGGGAGAAAATATTTGCAAACAATGCCTCTAATAAGGGGCTAATATCTAAAATATATAAAGAACACATACAACTCAACAACAAAACAAAACAAAACAAAACAAACAAAAAAGAACCAATGATCCAATTAAAAAATGGTCAGAAGACCTGAACCGACAGTTCTCCCATGAAGACATACAAACGGCCAACAGATATATGAAAAAATGTTCAACATCACTAGCAATTAGGGAAATGCAAATTAAAACCACAATGTGATACCACCTCACACTTATTAGAATGGCTATAATCCATAAGATAAAGGAATAACAAGTGCTGGAGAAGCTGTGGAGAAAAAGGAACCCTCATACACTGCTAGTGGGAATGCAAATTGATACAACTACTATGGAAGGCAGTATAGAGATTTCTCAAAAAATTAGAAATGGAATTACTATATGACCCAGAAATCTCTCTTCTGGGTAGCTACACAGCTATGAAAATAAGAAGGTGAATATAACAATAGCTGTAAATATATACTTGTTCTCCTCTAGATTCTTAAAGAGATATAAAATTATATAAAGTAATACTTATATCAATGTATTCTTGGGTTTGTGACATTTGCTATTTAATATGTATAAGAATATTACAAAATAGAGTAAAGGGAGTACAGCTATATAGAAGTAACATTTCTTTTTTTTTTTAAGATTTATTTTATTGTTTGAGAGAAGGAGAGAGAGAGAGAGACAGACAGACAGACAGAGATAGAGAATGGGGAGGGCCCAGAGTAGTCTCCATAGTTGTACACCAGTGGCTGTGATATGGTTTCATTCCATATATGTGGATGTGGGCTTGCTCGGGGCAGTTACCAAATCGGGGGCTTCCCACATGGGATGTGGGAACCTTTGCTGCCATGCCATCCTGGCAGTTACCATTTGTGCCTCAGTTCAGTATATGTGTCTGCACAGGCTATGGCAGGGATTCAATACCCAGACTTCATGGTTGCAAGGAAAGTGCTCAACCTTCTGGGCTATCCTGGCATCTCTTAGAAATAACATTGCTATATCTAACTGGAATTAAGTTAGTATAAATCTGTACCTCGGGAAGCTGGGATGGCTCAGCGGGTTGAGCACTCGCTTTGAAGCCCCGAAGCCCAAGGATTGAATCCTGGGCTCGGCCCAGGCGGACCCACATGCTGAACTGGGGTGTGCCCCCAGTTCAGTTCTTGCCGGGACCTATGTGGGAGGCTCCTGGCCCAGTTCCTGCCCTGCGCAGCCCTGTGCCCACCTGTGGAGTGAAACTATATGGAAAACTAATGCTGTTAACTATGGAGACTGCTCTAGGCCTTCCCCCTTCTCTCTGTCTCTCTCTGTCTGTCTCTCTTTATCATAAAAACAAAACAAAACAAAACAAAACAAAACAAAAAAGACACAATATAAATAAATAAATAAATAAACAAACAAACAAATAAATAAATAATCTGAAGCTGATCCTGAAAAGCTAAGATGTATGGGGGCTGTCCAGAAAATAATTCAGCTGTTGTCAATATAAAGAGAATGGTTACATAGCTGGATACTTTCAGGACAGTCCTTGGGTATGCTAATCACAAGAGCAACCACGAAAAAAACAAAACAAACTAACTAAAAAAATCCCCTACAAAGACAACAACAACAAAAAAAACCTTTAAAAATATATTTAGGGGCAGCTGGGATGGCTCAGTGGGTTAGGCGCTCACTTTCCAGCCCTGGGGACCAAGAATTGCGTCGCAGCACCGGCCCTTGTGGACACATATGCTGAACTGGGGAGTGCCCCCAGTTTAGTTCTCACCGGGGTGAGACCCCGGCTCAGTTCCTGCCCTGTGCAGCCCCGCACCCACCTGTGGAATGAAACTATGTGAAAAAACCGATGATGTGCATCTATGGAGACTCTTCTGGGCCCTCTCCTTTTTCTCTGTCTCTGACTCTGTATCTCTCGCTCTCTCTGTCAAAAACAATAAATAAATCTTTAAAAAAAAAACTGTCTGATTGTTACCAAACAATGTCACCCCATTAAATTTAACAATAAAATATAATAATATTAAAAAAAAAGAAAAGAAAAGTGGTTCTGAACAACAACAAAAAAATTATATATATATATATATATATATATTGAAAATGAGGAATCTGGCTACTGATTAAGACACTTTCATGTTCTTGTTTTTAGGCCTGATCATTGCCAATGTCAAAAATTTTAGCTGGCAGACCTCACAAAAGAATGCTCTTCTCCCCACAGCAGACTTGTACAACCAATGCATTGAAATATCCGAAGGAAGTTGATGTCAAGGAGTTAGGCTCCCCTGGCTGGCCATGCTCTTACACATAGTTTCTTTCTATTCCTGTTGCCTCCATTTGGAGGCCCCTTTATCAGGTGCCTTTAGCAGAGGGCTTTCTCAGATGCCTCTGCTAAAATTTCCTTAATAGGGAAGTTGGTGGAAAGGGAAGGGATCTGGAAGACAATTTTTTCTCCTTTCTAAATCAGTAGTCTTTTATACTCTTAGGTCTCCTTTCTCCCTTTTGTTATTCTCAAGCTCCTGTGTCCGTAAAACTGCAGAAACATTTTATTCAGGACTCCTTCTAGAGTAAGAATAGCTTCATGTATGTGCTCATTCATGTTAACCTCTACTGGTACTGGTCCTTGGCCAAAACGTAAGAGGGAAATTAGCATTTCTAGTTCAGCTTTTAGCTTATCTTATTGAAGTGATTTAAAGCTTGAATGTTACCGGTACTTTCATTTTGGCTTGTTGTCTTATGCAGCTACTCTGACATCTGGCAGATCAGCTTTCTTCACCAGCTCCACTGGGCTCCTGACAACTTGGTATAGTGAGTCAGGCAGTCCACTAGCCACAGTGATTTTCTGGAAAAAGCAAAAAGCGTGAAGACCCCACGTAGTACCTTTGGAAGGTATTATTGGAGTCTGCAGGACATATAAGGGTGCTCGTGAATTATTTGCTAGAGTCTGAATGTCCATGGGGCACATTGCCAGCCATTCAAATGAGTCTTAGGGAATGCTAGAGGAAGCCAAGGGTCATTCCTAGAAGTTATTAGCAGATTTTTCATGTAAACTTTTCAGTTCTGAGGGGGATAGATGGTCCTCTTTTGTCTCTGACTCCTTAGCTGATTGTGCCCAGCTGGTAAAATAAGTGATCCAACAGAGGGGTTCAAAGAAAACTAGGGAAGTAGTATCCTAACCACTGCCTAGGGTTCTCCAACAATGAAACAGGAGATGGAGTTGAGTAACTCTGAGTACGTCCCTGGTGCCAATAAACACCCTGCAAGTGGTTGAAATTTTAAGAGAAAAAAAAAAGTGTACCACACTTTGAGATTTCTTTGCCCAGCAGCCCTGAAGAGAGCTTAGAAACTTAATTAGATCCCTCCAGAAGTAATCTGTCTAAAGTTAATATAGTCAAAGTGGCACAGGGTGGGGTATATTACTACAAAACCCCTTCTTCAGAATGCTTTTACAGTAGCTGTTGCCAAGATAACAAAATGCAAACAGCACCATCAACAGCAGCTGCAACCTTCTGGTTTCCACCCCCTCCAGGGTAGTGCAGGCTCAGCTTGAACAGGCCCACCCTGCATGCCCCTGGGAGTCCCAGCCAGGAAACAGCTGTCCACCCAAGCCAGTTGCTTCTCCCACTCTTTGCTCCTTCCTCTCACTCTCTAGAAAACTTGTGGACAAATCTAGGCAGGTGGCCCTGCTGGGATCTACAGATTGGCAGCCCAGTAACTAATACAGGTCCTGTTTCTTCTATTCCATCCATGAGAGCATGAGGATAGATCTAAAGTCCCAAAAGATTTTGTCTAAACTTCTCAGCTCCCTTATTTCTTTATTTTTTAAATAATTTAAATTGATATATAATTATAACATTATAGTTTCAGGTATATAACTTAATGACTCAATATTTGTATACATTGTGAAACAATCACAGTAATATTCATTACCTTGAATTAAATATTGTTTCCTTCTGATGAGAAAATTTAATATTTATTTTTCTTAACAACTTTCAAATATGCAATACAGTATTATTAACTATCATTGCCATAATGTACATTACATAGGTTGACCGGACATACCATTTTAAACAGGACAGAAAACAGCAGTACTATTTCATTTCAATTGGAACATACAGGATCTGACAATTAAGTTCGCAAACTTGCCACCATGCATTTATGTTGGCAGCAGTGTATAAACAATTCAGTAAGGTTTCATAACCTTTGTATATCAGGGTCTCACAGATGTTTTCATGTCAATGTGTGGCAGTGTCTTCCTGAGTGGCGTTCATTATTGTTGTTTCTTGTTTTTTGTGTGTGCTATCACAAAAATGTTGGAACTTGAGTTTGCCAAGACCATTTGGAGAGGCAAGACTATGTTTTGTGCCATGATATCACTGGTGATGAAACATGGGTGGAGCAATACGACCCTGAAACAAAGTGTCAAATTGCACAATGGAAATCAGCCAATTGTCCACAACAAAAAACGTTCTGTCAGTCCAAATCAAGAGTCAAAACAACTTACTAACCTTTTTTATAGCAGAGGGATTGTTCATTATGAATTCCTACCCATGGACAGTCAAACAAGTTGCCTATTTGGCAGTACTGAGAAGGCTGTGTGAAAATTTTAGAAGAAACAACCTGGGCTTCTCACCAACAACTCATGGCTCTTGCATCATTACAATGCACTGGCTAACATGGCACTGTCTCTGAGGGAGTTTTTATTCAGTAAACAAATAACTGTGTTGAAACACCTTCCTTACTCACCTGATCTGACCACCAGTGACTTTTTTCTTTGCCCAAAGATAAAAGAAATATTGAAAGGAAGACATTTTGATGACATTCAGGACATCAAGGCTAATACAACAATGGCTCTGCTGGACTTTCCAGAAACAGTGTTCCTAAATTGCTTTGAAGGGTGGACTAGGCACTGGCATCAGTGCATAGCTTCCCAAGGGGAGTACTTCTAAAGCAACAATAGTGATATTCAGCAATGAGGTCTCTTGCATTTTTTCTAGAACGCGTTCGAGAATTTACCTGTAAGACCTGTATGTTCAACCTAGTCTCACGGGGCTAAATTCAAAGTGTCAGTAGGCTGACCATACATACTGCTCAAAACAGGCCAGTACTGTTGCTTTCAGTCCCATTTAAAACCATATGACTGGTCAGCCTAATTACATTCCCACAGTTTATTTATTTTATAACTAGGAGTCTATACCTTTAAAACCTGTTTACTCATTTTTCTCATCCTCTACACACTGCCTTTGACATCCACTTATCTGTTTTATCTTTATATGAGCTTATTTTTTGTTTTTTTTTATATTACAAATATAAGTAAGATTAAACAATAGTGTCTTTCTCTACCAGTCTTATCACTTAACATAGTGAACTCAAAATCCATCCATGTTGTCGCAAATGACAAGACTTCACGATTCCGTTCTTTTTTATAGCTGAATAATATTCCACTGCATGCATATACCATGTATGCATATATCACATTTCTTTATATTTAAGTTGTTTCCAAATGCTAGCTATTGAAAATAATGCCGTAATTCACATGAGATTGTATATTTTGTATGTTTTTCTGAATTAATGTTTTCTTTTCTTTTTTTTTGTGATAAAGACTCAGAAAAGGAATTGCTATATGATATATTAGTTCTATTTTTAACTTTTTGAGGAGTTTCCACAGTGTTTTCCATAACAGCTCCACTATTTATACTACCATCAACAGTGTACAAAGGTCCCATTTTCTCCACATCCTCACCGTTTGTTATTTCTCCAAAAACCAGCAGTAAATATATAAAATATGCAAACATATACAATCTTGTATGCCCACAAGTTAAGTCCTGCTGGCTGCCAGTACTAGGAAATCTGAAGGTGTCCTCTGTGTGGCAGTTACAAAAATTGGGACTCCAGACAAGTGTAT
>PVKE010053173.1:0-10127 GCA_004027555.1 Craseonycteris thonglongyai
TTCAGTGCATAGTTATTTCTATTTTACTTTTTGACAGATAGAGAGAGAGACAGAGACAGAGACAGTTAGAGAACCGAACTGTGGGAACTCCCCAGTTCAGCACGTGGGTCCTGCCTGGGCCGGAGCCGGGATTCGATCCTCGGTCCTCATGGCCTCAAAGCGAGCGCTCAACCCACTGAGCCGTCCCGGCTTTTCCCAGATTCTTTAAAATTATAACCAACTTAAAAGAAATCATTAAAATAAAAGTAAATGATATATTTTTGAAGAAGAATAAATATATTTTATATTTAATGATATATTTATATATTTTATATTATATTTATAATTATATAATATATATTTATATTTTTTATATTAAATGATATATTTTGCTAGAAGAATAAAAACAACTTTTGGGTTTATTAATGTTATTTCCTGTCTGTTTCTAAAGAATGATAATTTGAGAGGGCAAAGAAAACAAAAAAAAAATGAAGAAAATGTGTCAGTTAAGCAATGATAAGAGAAACTGGAGGTTATATAGAATTAATTTTTTTTATATTAAAAGTAAAATACTCAAATTATTGAATAAAAGTAGAGAGAAAGAAAACATACCTATTATCCCATTCCAGCACAACCCTTGCTAACATTTGGCTGATTCCTTACAGTTCTTTTCTAAGTGTCTTTTAGTTATAATTATTTTGTATCTATAATTGCACATGATAATTTTCACTGAGTAGTCTCATATGAATTTTATAAACAAAACCCTACAAAGAAAGCAAGATAACACAGTTGCTATGAATAAACTTAAGTGTTTCATGTAGTTATGAATTTTTTTATAAGGGAAAACAAGCACACACAAAAATGAACCTGGCATGCTCTATATTTGTCTTTGATAACAGAAATCTTATGAAGTCAGCAGGAGTAGTAAAGTTTTCCTAGAACTGATTTCAGAAAGTGTCTTACATAAGGCTGAATATGAGGATATAGTAAGTAGTTATGCTGATTTCTGTGTTGTAGTAATTTTTCATGAGAAAAAAGAAGGAAAGAAGGAAGAAAGGAAGGAAGGAAGGAAGGAAGGAAGGAAGGAAGGAAGAAAGGAAAGAAGGAAGGGAACAAGGAAGGAAGGAAGGGCTACCTAGCTTACCCTGATCAGTCTAATATTGACTAGATTGACTCACCTTCTCTTTGATTAGGCCACAACTATTGCAGTGACATTTTCACTCAAATGGGAGCACAGTAATCCAGGAGCCCAAATGACCACAAGTCTCCTGATGGATTGTCATTGCCACAGGTAAAAACACCAATGTCAGTCTTCACCTTTACCATTGAACACAGGACCACCTTTAAATACAGCAAATCTAGAAAGCTAATAAAGCTGCAGAAACCTAATAATAATGCTACTTGAGAAGCATTTCTAACATCTTATTCTTTCTTGGCAGGTCTTTCAGAAGTGACAAAGATACAAAGTAAAGGGCAAAATGGAGCCAATGAGACTCATGCGTAAAAGAAGAACCAACCAAAAGGAAAAAAATTTTTTTCTAATTTGATCTACTTTCAATGGGATCTCAGTCTCACCACTACAAAATGCTTTTATGGGTTGGCTTAAGAAGAGAATACAAATGCAGATCTTTGGCTGGAATGTTAATCCTTCCATATGATCTCTAGCTTCCATTCACTTTTATTTTCTTCCAAACTAGAGTATAGATGGTAGGATTGACATTAACTAACATTAACCATCTCTCTATTTGTCTGTGTGTGTCTGGGTTCTGTCCTTCATCCCCAAGCAAACCCATTGTCATTCACTATTTAAATCCTCTAGAGTTAATAATCTCTAATAACTTTGTACTTTATCCTTATGATATCATCAGTATGTCATTATTATCTTTGCTTTTCATATGGGAAACTTGCTCAAACAAGTTAAGTGGCTAAAATTAATTTTTCTAAGTAGTAAAATCTAGGCTTGATCTCGTACCTGCTTATCCAGAGGCTCATTTCTTTGTACAGCATTAACAGATGTTTTTCTTCCATTTGTCTACTTACTGTCCATTCTCTTTCCTTTCCTTCAGTGTTTTCTTTTTGACATTGAATTTTATCTGTTTCTAATTTCCTCTTTCCCTTGCACTCCCTACAGTTTGCCATGTGAGCCATTAGGTTGGTAAGGCTAATTCACGTGGTTTTCTTGTAATGGTTAGTTCTTCCCAGTCTCTTCCACAAATGCAATGTTTAACACTCAATCCTCAGAACTTGCATTGCCCTTATTTATTTGTGTATTTTTATTGTTAAATTTAATGGGTTGCATTGCCCTTATTAACATGACATTGATATTTCCTTTTTTGACTTCTCCCTAGAACTGTAATTAATTTTTTTATACCTTCTTTCATAGCTTTTGCTACATTGTACTATTGGTGAAAATATTATCTAAAGCAGAACCAACTATTTTTTAAAGTTTTTCTTGTGGTAACTTTCTGGGTAAAATAAATGTAAAAAAAAGATTGTTAGTAAATTTTCTCCAGAGAATAAAATGATGGTCCCTTGTGAGTGTCATCCCCTCCAAATATCAAAGCAAAACAAAAAAGCAATTTAAAACTGTAGATTTTTCTAGGAGCTAGAATCAAGTTTGAATGGATATGTTTTTGAGAAAATAATTTTCTTTAAGATATAACCACACACACATACTACACACATACACACATAATAAACAGGTGCTGATGTTCATTAGCTGTTTTAGGAAATAATACTTCCTGAAGTTTGAAACCTGTATGAATTCATCCCTCTTTAACTTTGTTCCTTACTGTCAACCTAGATTCTAATGAAGACAAAATCCTAGGGAAAAAAAAAGTATCTTCATAAAAATACATCATCTTAATTTGTCTTATAATTAATTTTTGACAATGTGTGTGCTTTCACAAGGTGTGATAAAAGATAAGGTGATGGAGAATGTTGCTGCATTCCAAAGGAAAGTCAGGGAACTTCAATATGGGAAGCAGCATATCAACAGTAAACAGTGTGTGGACTAGTTTCAACTTGTTCAGTGTAGTCAGTCTATTGTGAGCTATGATTGAGAGAGCTATTTAAAGTGTGCTATAAATAATGGATCTGAAACAACACTTTAACATAAATTTCTGTAAAAACATTACAGTGTGTTTTCATCCACTTTATTCACCATATCTGGCAACTTCTGGCTCTTCCCCAAAGTCAAAATGACCATGAAAGTGTAAATGTTTTGAATCCATTTAGGATATCGAGGCAGCCACAACAGTGCAACTAAAGACATAAAAGAGGACTTTCAGAACTGTTTCAGAAACTGTCAAGAATGATGGGATGAGTGTGTACAAAGCAAGGGGGTGTATTTTGAAGGGGATTAGTGGCAATGTGTCTTTTTACTGTAATAAATTTTTATTTAAACATTCACCGTATTTTTGGATCATGCCTCACATGATGCCAAGCCCATAAACATTTTTTAAAAAGTGATAAACTGACTATACATAATGATAGTAATTAGAATACTTGCGGGGAAGCCGGGATGGCTCAGTGGGTTAAGCGCTCACTTTGCAGCGCTGTGGAACCATATGCTGAACTGGGAGCTCACCCAGTTCAGTTCTCTCTCTGTCTCTGTCTCTCTGTCTCTCTGTCAAAAAAAAAATTAATTAATTAAAAAACATTTAAAAAAAAAAAAGAATACTTGCTAAAAGAAATAAAGTAAAATAGTACACTACACTTGATAACTTAAAACACCCATACCTTCCTTTAAACCTGGCTCCTCTTCAACTCAGATCATTTGGAAATACAGTACAGAATTCCATAAAGTCCGATCGGTTTGCATATCTGTCATAAGAAGAAGATGAAATGAGTCTGTCACTTGATTTAAAAATCTTTAATGAAATAAAACACAGTCTTAATTGGGTCTTAATTAGACCACTCCTTCCCTAAAGGTTGTGATAAGCAACCATTCAATTGGTGTTTTCTTAGCCAGAGAGCAAGTTGCTATGATTTAAGAATGAGTTTCATTTTGTGGTTCAGGGACTTTGCTCCTATGAGATTCAAAGTCTAAGTGAGAAAAATATGATTTATATGTCCAATTATACATCTTGGGAAATAGTCTCCAAAATAAAATGTTATGCTTTTTGTAGTTAGAGTTGCTATAAACAATTAGGTAGGAGGCCACATGAGAACGTTAGAAAAAGAAATGTGCGCAGCATCTAAACATCTGGAGCTGTTTTTTCTCCTGGCTTGAGGAAAGCTCCATGTTAAAACCACAAGTAATATTTTACTATCATTCTTCATCCAGCCTCAATTAAATAGGACGTGGTTTTCTACCTTTGGTGGTTTTGAGGTTTTGGCACAGCTTGCACATTTGGGATTGGATCCTTTTCTAATGTTACAGCTGTTTTCAATATAGACATTGAAACTAGAGGAAATGTACTAACTTTACTGTTTTACTGAGTGTTGTTGATTTTTTTTTTTTAGCACTTGCTTCAGATTAAGCCAAAATCATTCTTTTGATACATTAAGTTTCCTGTCAAAATATATATATTATGAGTTGCCTGTGTACCTAATAGCCCCTTCACTCATGGAAAAATACATTTGAATCTTTAGCTACAGATGAGTAACTCTGGTCATGACAACCTTTAAAGAATTAGAATGACAAATATTAGTAGATCTTTCAAAAATAATATTAGCCACATCTGCAATGTATACAATCAAAATATCCAGTTCTGATCTCTCAAACATCTCCCCTACCTCAATCTAATGTGAATATAATAGGATTTTAACTTCAGTCTAATATGAATATAATAGGACTTTGAGGGTGGGGAATGAGTAATCACGTAGTCACAAGTTGTCATAAGTTACCAGTTTTAAGAAATTTATATACTTATTTTAAATTTAAGCTATAAAAATCCCAGGAATTAAATAAAACCCAAATAATAGTGATAATAATGATGGTGATAATAGCTAAGTGAAGTAATTTAAGTTTTTATTAAATTTTCAAAGCACTTCTATGCATGGTGCTTATTTTGTCCTATGAAGCAGGCTATGTAGGAGTACTAAACATTTTGAAAAACAAGAGAAATGACGTCCAAGGAAATTAAATATCTTTGTGAGATGGCACTTTCACAAAGTGGAAAATCCAGGTTTCTTGGACTTAGCCCTGCAATCGTCACTGTCAGCAGTTTTCTTTACTAGTTTCTCTTGTGACTAGAAGTATGATCTGGACACTTTCTACCAAACCTTTCTGGAAAATACATTAATGCATCTGTAAGGAATTTCTGAACACAGTGCTATTCAGAGACTCAATTACAGTTTGATACTTTGCAGCTCCTGTCATCTAAAGAGCAAAATTATATTTGGCAGAAGGACCTAATATTATGCACTAATCACTATAAAACCCATCTTCAATATACCACAGTAGCTTAAAGATTTTTGTTCACTGACTTCCTAGCTCAAACTGAGATTAATCCACTAAATTTGTTCAATAATGATCTCTCAAATGAAATAAGTTGTGTCCAAGAAGTCTCCTTATTTGAACAATGATAACATCAATATTAATGTAGCACAGAGTAAAATGGGAGTTGTAGCTAAAGTATCATGACAGTTTATAGCACATTCCAAATAGAGGGACAAGTACATGATTCCAGAAGAGTCTATCAACTTACTTATGACTTTTGAACCCTGCATCCCCATTAAGGAAATATGTGGGCTTGAGGTGGTGATATGATTTTGACAGAGATACTGATAGCTTGTTTATCACATTTATAGAGAAAGGTTAGAGGAGGGCCTATCTCTCACCTTAAGTATAAGGAGAGTGGTTTTAATTGGAAACCCTCTGAGCTTCCAATATGGTTCCATTCTAGTCTGTGAGACACCATGAACTGATGTTTGACATAACAAAGGAATCTGAATGTTTACTGAGTGATTAACCAGTTCCTCTGATGGTGGAGAAAAGGAGCAGTTGTTATTATCTAAGAAATGACCTAGACTCACAAAATTTTCAGGGGTTTCAGGGTACTGAGAGCATAAAAATTTCCTTTGGTACCTATACATAAAACAAAAGAAAGCCAGTATTGGATGGTTTTGAACATATCCAAGTTCTCAGCAGAAAAAAGCTGGATGTAATGACAGCAGCCTAGGATCTACTAAAGGAACCACAAAGGAAGTCAGAATGGAGATGAGTTCATCAATGCCCATGGCACCTCACTTGAGTGATCAAAGTGGTGGGGATTTCATTAGAAAAAGTCAGCTTAAACATCTGCCAAGTTCAGTGGTAGATGTCCACAATGACAGCAACCATTAGAAACTGTCATGCTCCCATTTCTTCTCCCTCTCACAGTTCTTATCATAGAAGGGGGCTGAAACCAAAATTAACAAAATGCAAACAGAAAAACAAAGCTATTTAGTGGAGAAGGGATAAGAAATTATGTACCTTTTTCTCCATCTTCCAGTTTCTCATTCATAGTAAGCAAGTGAGGGAAGAAGTTCTAACTTAAAAATAAGATTGAAGCTATCACTACTACTCAGGCCTAAGCAATTGGTTACTAAAGTGAAGCTATGCTATGTGAAATGAAGATACTAGAGAATTATTTTTACTATTTACTATTAGCTATTAGAACCTGCCTTGTTGTACATTTGGGGGTGGAAGCTTGGGGCTACAGAGTAAATTTAAAGGAACTATAGGAGGCAATCCATCAAGTCCTGCAGCCGATTGCTGTAAAACCAGTAATAATAATCACTAAGAATATGGCAAAGTTATTTTAATTGACTAGAATGTAACTCATGATTTTTTACTTTCCTTCTAACTCTAAAATTCCATCGTATGTTTTCAGACTCAGAACTTCTTTTCTTGTGATAGCTATTATCCACTCTGTTCTCAAGTTTCCATTCTGTTCCTAAAAGTATTCTAATATAAAGCAACAGGTTCTGTTTTCCCTCTAGGCTGAGAACATTTTGAACCATTACAGGAAAATCTAAACACATTTTACACCATAGCATTAAATATCTGCATTTCTCTCTCTTATGAAAGAGCAAGTAGTGATAGAACAACTTGTGGGAAATTAATAATAGACTGGTTGCTGAACCAGTTTAGACGTGTTCTGCTTTGGCTGTGCTTTAGAACTAATGATGAAAGAGCAGCAATATTGTGCAGTAATGGCCTTCCCCCATTGTTTTTCAAAACTGCACTCATTAAACCATAGCTTTCCTATGCTCCCTTAATAATCAGCTATAGAGTTAGAAACAGTATGAAAGCACTTCCTATTTTATAGTAACCAAAAATCACTGCTATCTATAATTACAGTCAATCTTTTAACAAAAGGGAAAGAACTTAATTTTCTTAATGTTTCCATGCACGGAAAAAACCAACATTTTCCTCTTTTGTGTCATTGCATTGACTGGCCCTAGCTGGGTTTAGTTTTCAAATTATAAGCAAGCCAGGTTACTGTAGTGTTAAAAGAGTCTTTAACCATCTAGTTGCTATTTTATTTTCACAGTTCTAATGGCAGTGATAAGAATCTTCCCAAATCACATTTATCCTTTGGCTCACTCCCTCAAGGGCTAGACTGACTGTGTTCACTGACCTTAAATCTTGATTAAGTTTTGGCTAGAAACTAATAAAGCTGAAAACTGGAAAATGGAATAGTCCATAATCGATGCAATTTTGCCTTAAGATGCCATGGGGGAAGCAATAATAAATGTTCTTTTATTAAAAACTGTGCTAAGGTAATGGGTCTGACTTTGTAAAGTTACTAATAGAATGCAGGGAAGCTAAAAACAGAGTGTTCACACAGTAAACAAAAGTGTGGAAAAGTTGGAGAAGGCAAGGTTTCAAAAGAGATTTTTTTTAGGCCTTATAAACTAATCTTATAGAATGATACATAGCTGCTCCGAGCTTGACATTGATGTCTGATTTGTATCATGTCTAACGTGTGACCACACTGAATCTTCACTATTTTATCCTGTAACTTCAAATAGAAGAAGCCATATTCTGCTATAAGTGATATAATAACTTCTTTTTCATAGACTTTAGTTATCATATCATGAATTTTTGAGAGAACACTATTTACTAGTAATATTTACTTTCTTGTATTTTGTGCTCATATTATTTTGATGTTTCCATCTTGCTCTACAAAATGTTGAAAAACACTGCTTTAAATTCCCTACTATAACTGTAGAGTTAATTACTTCTTCTCATAAATATGTCATTTTTTGCTTTCCACATTTTATAACTATGTCATTGGGTATATACAAATTTTACGTGGTTATAGTTCCCTGGTGAATCTTTATCATTTGGAATTCCTCTTCTTACCTCCAGTGTGTTTTCTGCATTAAAACTTAGTTCATCTGATGTTAAGCCATCCGCATAATACTTTGTGTTGTGTTTTTTTTTCTTCAACTTTCTTCCATTTGTTTTGTATCAGTATGTTTATAAGTGCCTTTTGTAACAACTCATAGTTAGAATTTTTGTACTTTAAGTGCAATCTGAAAATATTTATATATTACATGGAACATTTAGTAGAGAAATATTTTATATAATTACAAAAATAGGTAAAGAACCACACAGAGAGATCCAAGATGGCGGCATGAGAGGAGCACGCCGATAACTTCCTGGGAAGGGCCTCGGGAACAGAGGGGAATCCACAGGGGAGACCCTGAGAAGAAACCTCAACTAAGAGAACCACACAATGCAGAACAACACCCAAAGGTTAGAGAAAAAAGGGGAGAGCCGGCAAGGAAAAGGGAAGCAGCGGTTCGGGGACAGAGACTCGGAGCGTGGCCCGGGGCTGGCAAAAACAAAGGGGGATTGGGGGGCTACGGTCAAAGTGGAGCTGGATCGAGGGCGGGCTGGAAGCCGAGACCTAGGGAGCGTGGAAGCCCCACAAGACTGTGGACAATTTAACATCTGATCTCAAGGGACAGCACGCAGTGCCCTCATCAGATCACGGAGCCTAAAGTGGAACAGGGACTGTGGAGCAGGGCGGCTGCACTTCCCGGCGGGCGGGGTGAGAGCAGGGCACCAGCCCACAGCGGCTCAGCACCCCTGATTTACGGAGGAGATTGACTGTGAGGGAGCGCCTTCTGAGGACAGGGCTCTTGGAGTGAGGGCTGGGGCTTGAGTGGGCACAGCTGCATTGGACGTGCTTGGAGGGAATCCGGCGGTCTCAGCAGAGCCGGGAGCGTAGAGCGGCTGCCGCCCGAGCTACAGCCTGTGCGCGCAGGGCTTTCGGCACCCGGCCCACCTGGCCACTGCAACACCGCTGCCTGCTTGCCAGCGCGCAATTAGGCTTTTGGTGCCCCGCTCACCAGGCCACTGCTGGGCTCTCGGTGCCCCGCCCACTAGGCCGCTGCCCATCACTGCATGCAAGCACCCGGCTTTCAGTGCCCCGCCCACCGGGCTGCCCCGCAGTGCCGCTGCCTGCTCGCTGGCGCACTACAGGGCTTTTGGCACCCTGCTCGCCAGGCCGCCGCAGCACCGTTGCCTGTGTGCGGGACCGGCTTTCGGCGCCCTGCCCACCAGGACGCAGCAGCGCTGCTGCCGGCTCGCGAGTGCGCAGCTGGGCTTTTGGCGTCCCGCCCACCGGGCCTCTGGGGCGTGGCGGACCGCGCACGCAACAGGGTTGCCTGCCGGGTCTCCGCGGTGTCATTGCCTGTGCGCGGGACTGCGCGGCCAACCAGGGCCTCTGCCAAGCCCCAGCCCATCCAAGTGCTGCCCTGCGGGCGTGCCTTACAGATATGATTGAAGGAGGGGCCGCCAGGAGGAGGAAAGACCAGAGCTCCTGCGCCCCACCCCCACTGAATCACCAGCCCCCCTGCTGAAAGAGAAATCTGCTATTGTGTCTCAGGCCCGTCCTAGCTCCTACTCACATGCCCCCACCCCTGGCCACACCTTTACTAACCTGCTATCTCACAGCTAAGACAGCAACCTGAAGTGCCCCAGGACACAGAAGCTGTCTGCTTTCCCCAACCCTCTCCCAAAATCTCCTTCTCCCACAACTGAGTCCAAAAGAAAAAATAAAGAGAAGCCCATCTGATAGGCAAACCCCCAGAGGGAAAACAGACTCATGCGTAAAGCAAAAAGAACCACAGCAAACACAATGCACAGCACAGAATCCAAAGCCCCTCCAGAAGATCAGGGACAGTCTCTAGTAAAGGACCTT
>PVKE010053174.1:0-10126 GCA_004027555.1 Craseonycteris thonglongyai
GGGGGGGGGGGGGGGGGGGGGGGGGGGGTGTTCTTGATTAAAAATTTGGTCTATCTCCCACTGTTCCCTAGCTTGTCATGCATTCTTTCCAAAAATCAGGACTTTTTTAAAACACCGCGGGACAAATTGTTAAAAATTGGGACTGTCCCGCCCAAAAGCAGGGTGTCTGGTCACCTTACCTTTAACAGAAGCAGAGAAAATGCAGGGAGAGATTTGGAGGCACCCCATTCTCAGCTCCATGACCTCAGCCTGATAGGCCTTTAGAATATCCATGAGATGTCAAGGAGGCAGAGGGACATATGTGTGGAGTATTTAGGACAGGTCCAGATCTGAGATGTAAATTTGGGAGCCCGCAGCCTGCAGACGGTATTTAAAGCTGTAAGACTGGGTGAAAGCACGGATTCCTACCACGGAGAGGTGGTAGGAATCGCAGCAGGAACAGACAGAAGGTATCCTGGGAGCCAGGTGAAGGCAGGTGTGTTCCATTCTTCTGGCAGATCAGAGAAGGTGAGGACTGAGATTTGACCTTTGGATTGAGATAGGTGGAGACCATTGATTTGCTTGATAAGAGTGATTTCTGTAAGCCTGGTAGAGAGGATTCAAGGAAGCCTGCCTGGAAGAAGAGAAATTAGAAAATGGCTCTTTTCAGGAGTTTCAAAAGGAACCGGAAGAACCCAAGTGTTAGCTGGATGGCAAAGTGTGGTCTAGAGAGGGGTATTAGTTGGTTTGAAAACTAATTTATTCCTTTTAAAATATTTTTGTGACAGTAATCTTTTCCTTTCAACTATTTATCTTTGACAAATACCAAATCAAAGGTGGATACTGTATACTCTTCACTAGTTTTAACTGTTTACATATCGCCACATTTGCAATATGTATGTTAATGTATTTCTCTTAGTATATTAAGGTATTTCTTGGTTTTTTGAGCCACTTTAAAGTTGTAGACATAAAGTTAACCCTAACTACTTTAACTTGTATCTTCTAAAAATACAGATGTTCTCCTATGTAACTGCAATATCATTATATATCCTTTTGATGGGAGCATGGACAGTTTATCCAGAGTAACAGGAGAGAAGACAGAGTCTTGTAGGTGGGCGGGTAGAAGAGGAGGAGCCTGAGAAAAGTCTCTTGATTGCTTTTGTTTTCTTGGTGAAGTAGGAAGAAGGGTATTCAACTGAGAGGAAGGAAAGGTGGAAAGGTGTTACAGGTTTAAGAAAGGAAAGTATGAAGTCATTGTCTGAGACAGTCATCTTCAAACTAGGGCATGCATGTTGCCGAGCATATACAAAGACTTTCCTAAGGGTGCACAGTTATGGATAGTCTTAAAGGAATCCTTTAGTAGACCCTCAACAATGTTCTGGGAAACTCATGTGTCTAAGAAAGGGCCTCTAGACAACAGGCTTTTTCCCACTTTGGAAGAAAAGGCAGACCCTCACCTATCCCAAATCTGAATTAATTATATCACCCCTTGGATTGTCCCTGCTTCTTGTCTGTCATTGATTTTATTATTCCTCTTTATTTTGTTCTTAATCCGGGGGGTGGGGGTGGGGGGAGGAAAAACTAACTGAAAGCAGAATGCCCTTCTCAAAGCTCCTTCCACCCAGAATTCCCATAGCTTCTGATCCTGCTTAGGCACTGCTACGTCCTTGTCTCTAATTTTCAGCCTTTCCAGTGTACATCTCTGTTTCTCTCTTGCCTCACTGGCGCTTCAGCTCCGTTTCCTGCCTCTCCTTTGATCACTGTCTTTTCTCTGGTTCTCAGGTTTGGGCACGGTGGCGGGAACAGCTCCTGCATGTCCAGACGGAGAGATGGAAGGTCGTCTCTGCCATGAAACACCATCAGCACTGGCATAAGTGGAGATCCCTGAAGGCCTGGCTTGAGTACCTCCAAGGCCGCAGAATGAAGAGACAGCAGAACGGTGAGCAGCAAGTCCTGGGCTTGAGAGACGGAGGGTTGGGAAGCTTTCCTTCTGCCGGTGGTGCTAAGTAGAAGATACAACCATATTATGCCACAGCTTTTGGAAAAAGGAGATTGAGGAGGAACATCCTCAACTGACATGTATTTCCCTCTGCCTTTTCTTCTATGCATAGACATTATTCAGTAGGGTTTTAAGTTATAACTACTTCGATATGATTAATATACATACAGTTTTGTATATTGCTTTTCTTCACACAGCTAACCAACACTTTCCTATGTCTTTATTCTTCATAAATGTTTTTATTATTTTTTTAATGATTGTGTTTTATAGGATGGCCTGCCTTAATCTAATTAGGCATTCTTCTTTTGATAGGTTTTGAGATCATTTCTGTTTCTCCCCAGTTATGTAAATGCATGTGATTGATGATGTTGAGTTTTTTGAACATTGTTCACATGGTTTCTTTCTCAAGGAGAGTTCAGGAGCAGTAATACATGGGTCATGATCATCAGTACTTTCTGTTCGTTGGTTTCTTGAACACACATAGCATTGATGCGAGCACTGTGCTAGACACGATTTGGGGCTCCCCAGCTTTCATCTCGGCCCCCCTGCAGAAATCTCCCAGGCTGTTAATGCTGTCTCTTAGGGGGGGTTTGAATGTGTCCATTTGAGAACAGTGGTGGGCGACTACATTCTGGATGCCCAGGCCTGTAAGGTGAAGGCATTAAGCTATTCGACATGATGAGCTACAGACTAACGTTTGTTGGGTTACAGCTTTTGAGTTCCAGGACCTGCTCCCTTCCACTTCCTGGACGTCAGCTCGTCTGACTATTAGCTAATTAGTGTTGAAAGGAGATAAAGCTGGCACCCTGCATCAGCCTGACTGAAGCTCGAAAAAGCCCTCCAGCATGTTGACTGAGTTGTGTGTCATTGACAGTCCCTAAAGTACCATCTGGGAGACATTACGTAGTAAAGAGTAATAAATAAAAGTAAATTTAAAAAAGACAATGATCAGTAAAGTAAAACTGAGTCTTTAAAAGCAGCAGTTGGCTGTTCCTACTCATCCATAGTAAGCAGGAGTCTCAGATCTTTGATACAACTGATTTCATAGCATCGCCTCCCTAAAATTACAGACCTTTTCTCTCTCCTTGAAGAGAAGTGACAGAAGGGACTCCTAATAACCCTCCCATGGTTAAAAAAAATGTTTATTCTCGGATTCTTTTTGAGAGCAGCCTTGAATCCCTGCTGTCTGCCAGTCGTGGTGTTCAGCTTGTCTCCAGATGCTTCCGCTCATGCCCAACCTTGGTGTCGGGGGGAGCGGCGCTGAAGTTATTTTCTCTGTTGCAGAGATAGCTGAGCAATTCCACCGAGTCACCGTGCTTCAGACACACTTCTGTGATTGGCAGTGGGCCTGGGAGCGGAGGGAAAGCTTGCATGCCCACCATGCTCAGGTGGAGGCGCTGGCCAAGAAGATGGTGCAGCGTAGGGCCTTCACTCACTGGAAACACTGTATCCTTTCCAACCACCTGGCCGGGTGCAGCCTTAGCACAGCAGGAGCTCTGCAGCCTGTGAGATACGGGGGAACAGTTACTAACGAGTTTAGGACAGTCCTGATCTCTCATGTCTTCTTTTGAAAATTTTTGTTTCATTGGGGATATTCATATAACATAGTACGGTATGTGTAACATCCACTTACAGTTTAAAAAGTAATAATAAAATGAACATCTATGTGCCCACCATTCAGCTTAAAAAATAGAACGTTGCTCACACCCCTCTCAGCCTCCTTGATTACATTCCCTTTCCTCTCCCTCGGGGGCAGTCCCACTATTCTGAGTTTTGTTATCATTTCAGAGCGTTTCTCTACCAGGACTTTTTAAGGCTAGGCCTTTGACTCCAGTGCGCATGTTCTGAATCACTGCCCCTACCACACTCTGTGCCCAGGTGTGCAGACTTACTGATTGGGATGTGCATCCACACAGTCGTTTGCTCATTGAACTCCTGCTTAAGTTCTGAAATATGGGGGAAGTCAGAGACTAACAGCAGTTCATTGTCTAGTGAGGAATATAGACATGGAAGTGGGTCTTTACAATATGGTGTGGTAAGTGCTGTCATGAAGGTTTGTATGAAGTCCTGTGAGAGCTACTGTGGCATTTCAGCCAAGGAGGTGATGTTTGAGCCTAATTGAAGTCTTGGGGGATGACAGCTTCACTCAGCAGAGAAATCGGGAAGGGCGTCGTGGATCAGAGGAGTGGCGTGTACACAGGCATAGATGAGGAAAAGCACCCAAGGCTGGTGACAGCGGGTAGGAGTGAGTTGTCGTGGTGTGGATAGGGTAGCAGCAGGTTACTGCAGGTAGATGCAGTCTGGGGATCTGTGTGTGCAGTGGTCAGGAATCTGGGCTTTATCCTGGTGGCACTGGGGGTCCCCTGAAGGTGTCTGAGAAGTGGTACATCTGATTTGCACTTTAGAAAGGATACATCTAGATTAGAGGAGCAAGGCTAACAGGGAGACCAGTTATATGAGCAGGCTCTCTTACCAGTCTATGGGAGGGACAACTCACATGAAAGGCAGTGTGTTGGGGGCAGGGACAGAAGAATAGGAGAGATTTCGGAGGAGAGCAGAGGGATTTGGTGACTGAGTAGATGTAGGGAGTGGGAGGAGAGCAGGTTTGAAAATAACTACAAGGTTTTTAGCTCAGACATCTGAGTGTGGATTGTGATGCCAAACAGAATGCGGGAGAAAGAGTAGGTGCTGCTTTAGATAATGGCGATTTTGAAATGTTTTTTGCATTTGGTGGCCATTTCTCTCTCTCTCTATATATATATATGTATATGTATGTATATATGTGTGTATGTATATATGTGTGTGTGTGTGTGTGCGCCTCATGAAATGAACATGAGAAGGGAGAAGGGCAAGGGCATCTGTTTGATAAGTAACTCACATGGTTTCCCTGTGTGCACTCTTCCTTCGATCATCAAGAGAAACCAGAGGAGGACCTCAGCCCACTTGGCATATCCCATGACCCATTGCAGCCAGAACCCTTCAGATGGGTCACTGGGACTGTCCTCTGGGGGTGGGAACCTCGTGGAGATGAGAGGCCTTAACTCCTGGCAGATGTGCTGCTCTGTGCAGAAGAAGCTGCGCAGGGGAAGGTGGCCGAAGAGCACTACAGGCACTGCTTGCTGGTAAGCTTGTCAGCCTCGCTCAGGCGTCAACTCTGGGGGGACCCGGACCCACGTCATACTGTTTAAGTGCATCTGGCCCTGTGGTGAGCACCAGTCACGAAGCCCTCCTTCTGTGCAGGTGTCCCCGTTTTCATTTTGGATCATAGATGGTGATGTGGGGTCAGAGGGGTCTGGAGCTATAAGGGAACCTTAGATATAGTCTAGTCCTGCGGTTTTTTACATGGCGGGCCTCCTTTTAAATGGTGGAAGCCTAGTCTGCGAAACCGATCAAAGTAGAGATGCTGTGGATGAAGCAAGGTCTGGGGTGTTGTCCCTCTCATGGCTGCTCCCCCCTACCCTCACCAGTACTTTTAGTATCCTGTGGGGCTCCATAGAGCTCAACATGAGAGTCCCTGATGGCTTCACTTCTGTCTCAGCAAACCGAAGCCCAGGGCACATGGGAGGCGTGATTGATGGAGCTGGGGGCAGGTCTGCATGTCCTGCCCCTACCCCTGACCACCCTGCTCACCAAGGACTTCTCTTCCCCCTCCTGCTCTTGCAAAAGTACATTTATAATTATGCAAGTACACACATTGACCCCACCTCGTGAGACACACACACACACACACACACTAAGTCTGTCTCCTTTCTGAGGGGCAGAGGTGATGTGTTTAACCTCTGAATGTGGCGTTACCATCTGGGTCACGGGGCTCTCCCCTGCTCAGAGATGAAGGCATGCTTATTCCTGTGCATTGTCTGTGGCCAGCAGGGACGTTCAGCAGCTATTGATTAAGCATCTGCTGTGAAGTCTGGCTTGTATCAGGCTCCCAGATGAAACTCAAAGCAGAAAATAACTCTCAGACATGGGAGCAGCTGGGAGCAGCTGGGACTGAGCTTCTTGCCACCTGATTCGGGCGCTGCTGTTATTTGTACAGACGTTGCTGATCTGTGACGGGTTGTGTCCTTTCTTTCCACAGCACTTCTGCTTTAGAGCCCTAAGAGGCAATGTGACCCATGCCCACCTCCAACGAATACGAGGGAATCTCGCTCACCAGCAGCGTCACGTCACAGTGAGAGTCCTCTTCTGCATCCAGGGACCTCTGCTGATGAGCATTCTCTTTGTAACCTCTGCACTCACAGAGTTTCCCCCAGACCTTTACACTCTGAAACGTTCATGTCCATTTTCTCTAGTAATCCAAACTGGCTGGTAGAGCCCTGTTTTTGCCTTGTTGAATCCCATTTTTTATCTTTTTGCTAAGAAAATTGATATTTGAATCAGAGGTCAGGGACTGTGGATGCTGGTCCTGACCTAGGGACTACCCTTCAAGTCTACACTGTAGGAGGCTTGGGTTGTGTTTACACTGTCAGTCTGTTCTCTTCAGGGCAGCAGACATTCTGGTCTCTACTTACAGATTGTGTCTCTGGGGGTAGAAGGATGGGGGCTTTGTTTTGGTTTTGTTTTTAATTATGAAAATTTTGAAGCATATAGAAAAATAAAAAGAATAGTGTAAGAAACAGCTTTATACTTACCATCTAAATTCAACAATTGATAACATGGGCTTTCTTTTTTTCTGAATTGTTTCAAAGTAAATTATAGACATCATGACCCCTTATATCTAAACATTTCAGCATGCATCAGTCCAAAGTAGCATTTTCTTATATGACCACAATATCATTATGACCCCTAGCAAAATGAATAGCACTTCCCTATTATCTAGTACCCAGCCCATATTCAAATTTCCACTGTCACCTTCAAAATGCCTTTTATAGCTGTTTTTTTCTCAAACCAAAATTCAATTAAGGTTTGATTACTCACTACATTTGGTTTTATGTCCCTTAAGGCTCTTAATAACAATCTTCCCTTCCCCACTACTTTTGTTTAACATATTGTTTTTTTTTCTTCTAAAGATTTATTTTTATTGTTTTTGACAGAGACAGAAAGAGACAGAGAGAAGGGGGAGGGCCCAGAGCAGTCTCATTAGTTGTATATCATCAGTTTTTCGACAGGGCTTCATTCCACACAGGTGGGTGGGGCCGTACAGGGCGGGAACTAGGCTGGGGAACTCCCATCTGAACTGGGGGCCTCTGATAATGGGAAGCACACCCCAGTTCAGCACATGGGTCCACACAGGCTGGGATTTGATCCTCGGTTCCCAGGGCTGCAAAGCGAGCACTTAACCTGCTGAGCCATCCCGGCTACCCCTTGTGTTTATTTTTTAATTGTGGCCAAATACACATAAAATTCATCATCTTAACCACTTTTAAATGTACCTCTCTTTGACATTAAGTACATTCGCATTATTGTGTAACCATCACCACTATCCATCTCTAGAACGTTTTTCATTTGGCAAAATTGAAACCTTTACCTGTTAAACAGTAACTCCCCATTCTTCTTCCCCCCAACCCCTGGCAACCACCATTCTCCCTTATGTCTCTGAATTTGACTGCTCTAGGCACCTCACATTTACAGTGTTAGCCCTTTCGTGACTGGCTTGTTTCACTTAGCATAATGTGCACATTTCTTAAAAATGACGCTGGCTTTTTGAGTAGGAAGGCCAGTTATTTTGTGCAGTAGTCCATATTCTCAATTTACCTGTTTGTTTCCTTTTGATTATCATTTGAATTTCCTTTTCTCTATGTAGCTCCTATAAACTAGAAGTTAGATCTAAGGACTGGATTAGATGGAAGTTAAACATTTTTTGGCAGGACTACTTCATAAGCAGTGATAGGTGATAAAATTGCTTTTCATTTCTAAAATGGCATTGTCTTTCATGAGGCCCAGATTAGGAATAACTTCTGATTTTTTTAGACTGGAGCTTCATATAATTTAACCACAGTTACAATACTTTGCAAGCCTATTATGTGTCGGTTGCCCCAAATTGCTATAATTCCTGCTTTGGGGGAGCTTGCAGTCCTCTGGAGTATGGACTTGCTAGCTAAAAAGTTAGGAGAGATTACTACCTTTTGCCCTCAGAAACTTCCATTCCCTTCCTCTTTTGCTTCAGCTGCTGCGCAGGTTCTGGAACCTCTGGTGGTCTCGGATTGAGCAGAGGGAGGAAAGACAGCAGCTGCCCTTCCTGCATGCTGCCTGGGAGCACCACAGGTAGGGACTGGAGAACAGCCATTGTGACTGACTCACTGTTCTTCAGAACAGTCACTCACCCTTCCAGGCATTACTGCGACACATTCAGGAAGACCCTGAGCTTGAGTCTTCCTCTTGACTGATCGGAGGAGAGGTAGAATGAGGACACTGGTACTGGTTCCTGGCCACCGTAGTCTGAAGGATGTGCCTGCTAGTTCACTGCCTCAGTCCTTCAGGCCTTTGTGCTGTTCATGTCTCCAAGTCCATTCCTCAGTTACTGTTAAAGAGAAGGCTCAGGCCAGGTGACTATTTGTGGCTTGGTCTTGAAGGGTACAGAGAGTGTCCTCAATTTTTTAGAGTTAATCGGTTAAAATAAAGTACGACATGTCCCTGAGGAAAACTCGGTGTATAGGAAGGAAGGTAGAGAGTAAAATAAAAGCTGCCTGGGTCTCTCCTTCCAAGAGGTAACCACTGTTCACTTTCTCGTTGCTAGAAATGTTCAATATACGGTACTCTCCCTCACACACCCCCACCCCCCAAGTTTAATCAATTTGATTTGCATAGTTATAGATCCAGTTTTGGAGTATTTTTTAATGAGTCAGTGAGAAGTTTAATATTTAACTGACTTGGCTGGTTACAGAGCATACCATTATTCTAAACTCTGGTTTACAAAACCGAGGAGGTTCTCATCTCAAAATCACTGTGTGAGAGGAGCATGTCACAGACCTGGGTGGTCATGAACAAGCTCCACAATTTTGGCCATAAAACCAGAAGAATATTTGGGGGATTTCATGTATATTACCTAAATTTCAGAGACACTGCTTGGTGGTCTTGTTAGGTTTATAAGAAAGTCAAAATTTTGGGGCAAGCCACAGTCCAAAATCAGGATTGACAGATTTCATGTTAGAGATCAGGTTCTAATTTTCCTCTGTGCTAGAATGGAACCGCTGGGGGTGCTTTTAACACTCAAGATGTACCCATATCTGGATGGACCTGCCTTAAAAAACGAAACAAAAATTAAAACCCTGGAAGTGTGATGGGCAGTACCTTGGTGTTCTGTGTTTTCTTTCAGAATAACATTGCTGCGCAAGAGCACCAGACTGTGGTTACAGCACGTTCAGAAGAGGCGATACAAACAGGTACGAAGTACTTCCCAGCAGGTTGCTTTGCTGGCTTACATTCTTGGTCCATTTGCTTTGGAAGGATTCTTGGAAAAGGACTATGCCAAGAGGTGCTGAACTGGGGAATGCCCCCAGTTCGGTTCTCACCGGGGTGAGACCCCGGCCCAGTTCCTGCCCTGTGCAGCCCCACTCCCACTTGTGGAATAGAACTATGCGGAAAAACCAATGATGTACAACTATGGAGACTGTTCTGGGCCCTCCCCCTTCTCTGTGTCTCCAGCTCTGTATCTCTCTCTCTGTCAAAAACAATAAAAATAAATCTTAAAAAAATAAAATAGGGGAAGCCGGGATGGCTCAGTGGGTTAGGCGCTCACTTTGCAGCACTGGGGACCGAGGATCGAATCCCGGCCCCGGCCCGTGCGGAACCATATGCTGAACTGGGAGCTCCCCCAGTTCAGTTCTCTCTCTGTCTCTGTATCTCTCTCTCTCTCCTCTGTCAAAAAAAAAAAAAAATATATATATATATATATATATATATATATTTAAAAAAAATAGTAGGGGAAGCCGGGATGGCTCAGTGGGTTAAGCGCTCACTTTGCAGCGCCGGGGACCGGGGATCGAATCCCGGCCCCAGCCCGTGCGGAACCATATGCTGAACTGGGAGCTCCCCCAGTTCAGTTCTCTCTCTGTCTCTGTATCTCTCTCTCTCTCTCTCTTTCCCTGTCAAAATAAATAAATAAATAAAAATATATTAAAAAAATAATAATAAAAAAATTAAATTAAATAAAAAGATATATTACAGGGTGGGAATAATATTGATAACATACATGACAAAGGGCTAATA
>PVKE010053175.1:0-10126 GCA_004027555.1 Craseonycteris thonglongyai
GGTGTCCTATAGTGTACCCTAAAGTGCATTCACTTGCTTGATTTCCCTCTTTGGTTGTTCAATTTTAGAGCACAGCATGAGCTTTGGAAACTTTACGTGAAGGACACGGGGACCACATTTTCCCACTGCTTCGGGCACAAACAGATGCCTGTTTTGCATTTAAAATTACACTACAGTTCAGATCTTCAGAGCATAAGCTTGAAAACAACCTTAATCTAAAACTCAACCTCTAAACTCAATGGCTAAATAAAATTCACTCCTGGGAAAGAGCCAGGTAACTTATTAAGGAATCATGGAGCCACTTGGTTTTATACCCTGATGATAATTTGGAATTAAATGTAGAGATATAGATGCAACTTCTGGCTCAAATGATAAGATATTCATTTTTTCAAATAGTCTTTTTGCCTCCATGGGTATTAATAACTATAAAACTTAGTGAAGGGATTGAAAAAATCTGATGTGCTTAAAAATGATAATATTCTTTATAATATCTAGGTTTGGCCTGCGATGTAAGGGAAAGCTGGCAGCTACCTGTATGCTATGAGCTGACAGGTGCCAAAAGTCTACCTGACCCAAATAGCCTCCCCTGGGCCTTCCATGTAGGCTTAAAACACTCAGCCTTCTGTCTGAAGAATTAGGTGAGGCCCAGGCCAAACCCTGCTATTTATGATGGTTCAGTTATAGAAAACCAACACTTGCAACTTCTTGCTGAGCACTGTGCTTAGGGAAAAGGAAACTCAGGTGCTACCAGATTAGCTAGAGAAAAACATCTGAACAATGAACAATATTTGTAAGTTCTTGCAATGTAAACAGAACACTACTAGAGTATTCCCAGGGTTGCAGGGCCATTAAAGGTTGGGAGGGAGTGGAGGCTGGGATGGCTGAGCACATTAAGCACTTGCTTAGCAGCCCCAGGGACCAAGGATCAAATCCCAGGCCTGGCCTATGCGAACCCATATACTGAACTGAAGTGTTCTTCCCATGTGGGAGGTGCCCAGCCCTGTTCTGCCCTGTGCAAACCCCGCTCACCTGTGTGGAATGAAACCATGTCAAAAACTGACGATGTACAACTATGGAGACCGCTCTGGGCCCTCCCCCTTCTCTCTGTCTCACTCTCTCTCTCTCTCTCTCTCTCTCTCTCTGTCAAAAAAACAATAAAATAAATCTTTAAAAAAGAAAGAAAGAAAGAAAGAAAAGGCTGGGAGAAAGAAGAACCATCTCAAAGCAGAGATGATGCTATTGTGGACCTTACTAGGCCAGTAGAATTTCTTCTGGAAAAGGAAGAGGAAGAACATTTAAGGAAGAAAGTAAAGCAGCAACAAACTAGAGAGGCATGAAAGATACGACACGGTCTAGAGGAAAATTAAATCTCCATCTCTGTGAAGAAATCTGGGGGGGTGGGAGGGGGATGGACCTTTGGATACATGTGGAAATAAAGTGAAAAACACAGCTGGAAAAGGAGGCTGTGCCCAGCACACAAAGGGCCTTACAAACCATGCCGAGGGGAATGCTGGGAGGGACCCAGTAGTGCTGCATCATGCAGCCTGAATTTCAGGAAGTTTCTCAGAGCATGAAAAGTGAAGCAGAAAAAGACTAGAGTTTAAAGACAGGGGGATACTTCATAGCTAACTCTGCTCTAAGCCTTTTCAGGATAGAATACAAGAATTAGAGTTGAGAATCTGAATCAGAGATTACTGAGTTTTGAAATGAGAAGGGAAAGGCAGCTTAAATGGCATCTCAAGCAAAGGGTGAAACTTGAGAGAGACCATGGTCAACTAGCAGCATCTGGTAAATTGACTAAAAGGCAATTTGGGCAGGAGAAAGGGCACTAAGAAGTCAGCAGAGTCTAAAGTTTACTGAGATTCCCTAAGCTTAGAGAAATAAAATGTTGCCATTACATTTGGATCTAGTGCTCATTTTAAGTTAAGGAGAGGGAAGAGGGAACATTTACTGTCATTGAAATAAGAAATACACAAATACACAAGTATTGCTTTACAACAGAAATGATGATATGATACAATATATGATATGATATGATATGATATATGATATATGGTATAATATATGATAGCTTGTATCAGGATTGATCTTCGTGCTGAGAATAACTATGCAAACTGGATAACATATGAACCCTTAAAGTTATCAGAGAGCAATTACAGCAGCCAGAAGGGGAGGGGCCAGACTAAGGAGCAAAAAGAACCATGGAGAAGTAAGCGTGAAATCTGTTTCCCTCATCGCATTTGCTGATCCTTAAGTTATAATATCAACACATACAATGGAACGGACAAGTAAGGATTCACATATCAAAGGAAGCGGAGGAAAGAAGCTCAGGAAAGACAGATGAAATATTTCGCTTTTGAGGTCATGTAGTCTTCTGAAGAGAATAATCAGAAACAGCAAACATGCCCATCTAAAGTAAATCAACTTTCAAGCAAAACCAGATCATTATTAGGCCCTGAACAAATTGCAAACATGAACTAGGATTGTCAGATCAATTTTGAGCAACTCTGTAACTCACTGTGCATGTTTATCCCTTTAAGTGATTCTTCACTACTAAATGTGAAATATTTGGAAAAGAGCACCCTTTGAAGTTTAAGCCAATACCATTGATCTTCTCTCAGAAATTTATCTGTGATGCAAACAGCTTTTTCAACACCAGGGAAACCCCCGGCAATGCAACCACTTTACCTGGTTTAAAGCATGTACAAGTACTTATAATTAACATCTCTTCACATTTATATGAGATACTTTTTATAGCAAATCTGTTATTTATCTTCTGTAAGTTTAAATTCAGGTTCAGATGTAGTTCAAGCAAATCAAATTATGTAAACAAGTTACAAAATAATTTAATTTCCTCATGTCATTTTCCATGATGTAAACTTATCAAAATAACACTAGCTCAAGGTTGAAGAAAGTAAACTAATCAAATTGAGTCAGAAAAGACTTTCTAGATACACAAAATAAGCTGTAGTATAAACCCTGAAACTTGATCTATGTTAAAATAGTTTCATAGTGAATTCAACCCTATATATGTTTATTTATATTTGCCTTCTTACAAAAAAAGGATTTAAGTTTCAACAACCAAATAAAACAATATAACACAAAATAGAAATAGGTGTAAAAGGAAAAGAAAACAAAATCAAGGGTATTGATATAAATTAGAGCCCAAGCTAAAAATAACAAAATGATTTGTTACATGGTACCCTCTATACTAATAAAATTAGGCTACATATGTGTTCTTAGCTTTCCAGCAGCCATTGAGAAAAAGGAAAACAAATGGGTTACAGAATTCAGCGTTCCTAGGATAATTCAGTGTTCTTAGAATAGAATCAAGTTGTTTAGAGTAAAACACCACAGATTCTAAACCAAAGACTAGTAAGACATGTTTACTGGCTTCACGAAGTGAACACCACAGACTACCACAAATAACAGCATCATCTATGTAATACACATAATGGAGACTTTTTCAACACTCCTCACCAGTATTTTGACATGACATGTGCAAAACAGGATTGTGTGTAATGGACCAACCCTGCTGGAGGTGGGATTCCAGAGCTGGCTCAGCCACTCACTAAATCTATTACCTCGGAAAGTGGCTTAAATTTCCCCGGTAACAGTTTCCTTGTCTTTAAAATAACAGAACTGATTTCTAAGGTTCTTTTCAGTTTATAGTATCTATGTTTCTAAGAGAGAAATCACGTGGTTTACTGCAACTTTAAGAGTCCATTAGCATACAACACCTTTCACTCTCACTGTCCACAAAGTCATTTTGAAACAAAATGAGAAAAAGCGCTCTCTCTAGAATAAAACAGAAACTGTTCCCACATCTCACTTAGTAAAATAAGAACATATGTGAGACTCTTCTGTACCTAACATTTATAAATAAGTGTTCCCACATCATTGACCATGATGTACAGGTTCTTATCGCCATCAATGACAAATGTCCAGCAACTTTCCAGTTACATGTGGGGTTTCCACCTCTCAAAAGCAGAATGAATTTAAGTTCCTGATGGTTTGGAAAAGAACCAGAAATAAAACCTGTATTAAAAAATCAACTAATATTTTATGAGCTCACATTATGTAAAATTACATATGGGCATTGTGGAAAATATCAAATTATGTAAAATTATGTATGGGCATTGTGGAAAATATCAATAACACACATATGAAACAATATAGGAGCTTTAAACTCTCAGTACTTCTTTCACTTGCCACTGGTATCATCTTTTTAAAAATTATTCCTTAGATTCTTCATTTAACATTTTAACCTTTAGTAAGTAGCGAATGCATCTCAAAAACCAAAATTAGTCCCAAACAAAATTTCAGTAAGTCTATTTGTGTTTTCTACTGAAAAAAGATAAAACAATAAAAAGAAATTCATCTTGATTTGTATAGTGGTTTGGATTTTTAATCCCATAGACTACATTGCAATTACATTGTAACTGCTTAAGAAAATATTGGTGTATCAGGCTACATATCTCTAATGGGAGAAGCATTTTACCCTACATATAAAATCTACATCTTATTTTAATTTAACACTCTGTAAGAACTAAGATGGTAATCTGGAATTTAAAGTTTGAGCGAATAATATAATGTTTCAATAAGTAATGAAAATTTATGGAGTGTCCACTCGAGATGAGGAAAAGGATTAAAGGATAGTTAAGATACAGCTAAGTTTAAAACAGTGGTAGGTTGCTGAACATTCACTTATGTGCTTTTCTCACAGCGTCCAGTATTATATGACAACCTAGAAGTAGAGACAAAGAAAGTAAGTGCTAGAGATTTTCCTAAATGATAGGCTAGAGTTCCAAGCAAAAGCAACCCTAGGTTATGGTTGTGGGTAATAAATCAAGGAAGAACAGTAGCTGATGCAGAATGAGATCATAGAAGTACCAAAGGCCAGTGATTAGAAACAGGGTTATGATCATGTTGGCTGGAAGTGAGAGAGCAAATATTCAGAAGGTTGTGACCCAGGATAATTAGATAACATGGAGGAATTAAATCAGATTGAAAAGGTGTGTTTTGTTTGTTGTTGTGTTTTTTCTTTGAGGATGGCCAGAAGTTGAGTAAAGCTGATTACTGGAGTTAGTGGTTTTGTGCACATCATCAGATTCCTCATTTCAGAAGAGTCTTGCACCCCTCCAAGTGACTTTGTAGTGCTTTTGCCTACTTCTCAGAGCAGGCATGAGTCAGATTTAAAAATACTGGGCCAAATTTTCCTCATTTCTCATGTGCTGAGCTCATCTTTGCCAAGTCATTTCTGGATTTCAGTAAAATACCACACTGTCTGCCTCCTGCAAAGTCAGATAAGGAAACATACACATGCAAGAAAGACAGCTCATTATGGAAAAACTTGATTAATGGGAAGTAGGAGTCAAAAGTTGCCAGACAGAAATATTCTCATTTCTTTCTCCTTTTGGTCAATATTTTCAATACAGCCTTACCTTTCAATCCTAGAAAAAATTTAAAAAAAATTGCTTATGCCAGAAGAACATACCCACTAAGTACTCTACTGCGTATTTCTGTAGCTAATTGAGAAGGGTGGTTAGTGCAATGATCCCCTGTGTTTTATTGCTTTGCTTCTCTCCTTGCCTTACTACCTTTTCCCCACCATATCATTGCCCTAAACTTGCTCTTCCTTAATATAGGGTGTTAGGATCCTTGCCTTAGGCTCTGCTTTCTAAAGAAACTAGGTTAAGACATAAAATTTTGGTGGGGGAAGTGTCATCATAAATGTAGGTCATGTCAAAATGTAGGAGAATTATACTAATCAAATAGAAATTCTATTAATCAAATTCTAAGGAATGTCAGAACAAACAGACATAAGAGAATAGTTGACTTATAGATGATGGCCATAGAGCATCAGAAACTCTCAAAACAATGTGACACAGAAGAAAATGGTATTGAGTGTTTAAAGAGAGACTGAAAAAGCAGTAATCTCAGAGGCACTGAGTTAGGTGGTCTTAATAAGAAAGTTCAATCATTCAATGGCATTTACAATAATTGCAGTATAATAGGACAAGGAAAACTACCCCCCAAAAACATACATGCATACACACACATTCACATATACAAACATCTTATAGAATATTTATCAGATGAACAATTTAGTATCTATTTTTATTAATTTTCTATTCATCAAACATTTACTTGGGCCTATTATGGACCAGACACTCTTCAATGGGCTTAGAATAGGTAGGTAAGTAAAACATCTCACAAATTCTGTCCCACAGAGCTTATACTGTAAGAGCAGAAGCAGAGAATAAATAAGAGACAAGATAGATGAATAAATTCTATATGCTAAAGGTAGTTAAGTGCTATGGGAAAAATAGAGCAAAATAAGAGATATCAAGACTCTTGAGTGGAGGTGATGAGGGATAGGAGTTTATCACTGTAAATAAGATTTTCAAAGGGGAGGGAGTATGGCTATCAAAGGTAAAAAATTATAGGCAGAAAATACAGCTAAATGCAAAGGCCAGAAGCAGGAGTATGTTTCTGAGAAACAGCAAGGAAGCTAAAGTGACTGGGTTCGAGTGAGTGCTGGGGACACTGGTGAGGGATAGGGTCCTGTGGTATTGGAGGAGAGCAAGATCACATTGGACTTCAGGGGCCGTTCCAAGTACGTTGGCTGTGACTTTAAAAAATATTGGAAGTCACAACAGAATTTAGAGAAGAGAAGGGCCTTAGAGTGATTTCCATTTCATCAGGATTACACTGGATGCATGTTTAAAAGGTATAAGGAAATTGCACAGGCCATAGACAAAAGCAGGTAGACCAGGCAGCAATAGCATAACTGAAACATGGCACTGGTTCAGACCAAATCATCAGCAATGGAGGTGCTTGAGAAGACACAGAATTCTGAATAGCTCATGATCAAAACAGAGCCTACCTACAGGATGATCTGTTTAAAATGACGTGGGGTATGAGAGAAACTAAGAAGTAAAAAAATGACTCCAGGGAAGCCAGAATGGCTCAGTGGGTTAAGCACTCACTTTGCAGCCCTGGGGACCAAGGATCAAATCCTAGCCCTGGCCTGTGCAGACCCATATGCTGAACTGGGGTGTGCTTCCCATGCAGGAAGCCCCCAGTTTGGTTCTTGCCTCCTGGTTCAGCCCCTGGCTGGAGGGGGCATGCCTTCCATGCAGGAAGCCCCCAGCCCAGTTCCTGCCCTGCGCAGTCCCACCCACCCGTGTGGAACAAAACCATGTCAAAAACTGTTGATGTACAACTATGAAGACTGCTCTGAGCCCTACTCCTTCTCTCTGTCTCTGTCTTTCTCTGTCTCTCTCTGTCTCTGCCTCTCTTTGTCTCTCTCTGTCTCTCTCTGTGTCAAAAACAATAAAATAAATATTTAAAGAAAAAAGAAAGAAATAACTCCAAAATTTTTAGTCTTGAACAACTGATGGAATTCCCGTCAATTGATGAAACTGCAGTTCAACCTGATGAGAGTAGGTTTTAAGGAAAGATGAAAAATTGGTTTTAAACCTTTTCAGTTTATGTTTTTTTGGACATCCAAGTAGAAAGACAAGGAGGGAGTTAGCTGTGTGAGTCTAGAGCAGAGACCAGCAAACATTTTTTATAAAGGGCCAGAAAATAGTATTTCATTAAACTTCTAAACAAGGTGCTCTCTGCCACAATCGTTCTGCCACTGGACAGCCACAGACAACATGTAGAAGAATGTGCATGGTGGTTTTCTGAGAAAATGTTATTTATAAAAAAGGCTATGACCAAATTTGTTCTGAGGGCCATAGTTTGCTAACTCATGATCCAGAGTTTGGGGGAAAGGTCTGAATTTGAAAAATGCATTGGGGAGTTATCAATATATAAATATTTCTAAGGCCACATTAATTTAATGTAATAACATCATTCTGCATTTGATATTTTATGCATTTTCTCTAGTTGCAAATGGTAATTGCACATTCTAAACTATATACAATGTATCTATTGTTTCAAGAAAAAGCCTGCAAGGAACTAAGAAAAAGACAATTTCGTTCAATAAAAAATCTGAATAAAAACAAAACTTAGGGAGAGAAAAAAGAATGCAACTGATTACTAAATATGAGCATGCAAAACGTGTTGGTATTTAGTTGGCTTTCAACAGGCACATGAAATTGAGTAGTTGAGGAAGGCTGTGCTGTTCAAATTAGCCAATCTGCAAACACATCAATTTAATATGTCTAAATGAGGACTAAAATATATTGTCATACATCATATTCAACATAAATGGAAAATAGCACACAGATTTTGAGAAAATGTGATTTGAACAAAAGAAATAATTTGTTACCTGTGAACTAATTCTTCAAGGCAATCCTGATTATACTGTCAGAGATGCTTTAGAAATAAAAAAGTTATAGGAGAAAAAAAAAAGACGTAATATTAATGACAAAGGAGTCAGTTGAGTCAACAGAATGTTTATCAAACATAAGATAGATTCTCTCCTAATTAGCAAACAGAAAAGTACTACTAAAAACATTGTCATAGGTACAGGAAAATCACAAAACTTCAGTAACTGATATTAAAACAACGATATAAAAACACAGTATTAGGAAAACAGAGAAAGTGAAATGATTCCAGATTCGGTTTGGAGCTAAAACTGTGCAAAAGAGCTTGAAAGCTGAGGAAGAACTGTGTAGACGTGAGTAAGCCATTTGGGAGAATAGTGTTCTTTCATGTTTTTTATTATTATTGTCTTACCTATGAAGTCTTTTTAGACTTTCCTTCCTAATTATAGCCACCCTATGAAATTAATACTTCTGATACACTGTACACATGTTTATGTGCTGATAAATAGTACATAAAATTGTTTGAAAAGCCACAAGCCATATTAGTATCTAAGATTTTGCCCCAGAAGGGCCAATGCTCTCCCCAACCCATTAGGGGTGGTATTGTCCCCTTGACAATGACTGATTTAAAGGGTGGACTATCCTCATATCAAATTTACATGTTTCAAAGCTTTTTCAGAAATGCCTTTGTTGGTGGGGGTGGTAAGAGGTGGTGGAGGCTGGATTAGAGGAGTGTTGCTAAGACAACAAAAGTTTACTTAGCTAAGTATATCAATTTTAGGAAAATATAAACAGAAAAAAAGTACACATTTTAGTAGAAATAGTTTCATAACATAATTGATAAAATTAATATCACATCCAAAGATCAAATGAAATCTTACTTCCACTTAAATACAGTTTAATCACCTATCAAGATCTTTTGGTAACCAAGATCAGTGTGAGTTACAGGAAGCCTGTCTGGTTTTATGAGATAGTCTTTGAGTGTCTTACTATTTCAGTTTCCAGGTCTCAAGCCAATCTAGAATTGGGATTTTGAGACATAAAAACCACCCCCAATAACCCACTGAAAAACAGTCTTTGGTATCTCAATCAAAATTACGATTATCTCGAATTCATGAAGCATTTTATCGTTACAGAAAATATACTGGGTTTGAAAGCAATAATTTTAAGGCAACACTGTGCCCTCCCATATTATTTGAAGGGGAGGAGAAGACAAATGAGAGAGGGCTGTTGCCCATGGCTGAAGATTGAAGCATCACTCATCAGATCCAGGCAAACCTTCTAAGCGAATCCTGAGAGAAAAATGAGTCACATTCTGATTTTGTTTCTATAAAAATAAGTCGTTGCCATCAGTATGATAAATTCTGATTATTTAACTCTGTGCTAAAATTTGTATGTGTGGGGGAAGAGGGGATGGCTCAGTGGGTTAGGCGCTCACTTTGCAGCGCCGGGGACTGAGGATCGAATCCCGGCCCCGGCCCGTGCGGAACCATATGCTGAGCTGGGAGCTCCCCCAGTTCAGTTCTCTCTCTGTCTCTGTCTCTGTCTCTGTATCTCTCTCTCTCTCTCTCTCTCTCTCTCTCTCTCTCTGTCAAAATAAATAAATAAATAAAAATATATTAAAAAAAATTTGTATGTGTGATATAATATTTAGCATTTTGTGATCAAACTTGTTTACATGGAAAAAGTTTATTTTTTTTTTTTTTAAATTTTTTTTTTTTTTTATCTTTTCACATTTATAGAGAGAAATTATCTTTTTGTCTTCAGTGCATAGTTATTTCTATTTTACTTTTTGACAGATAGAGAGAGAGACAGAGACAGAGACAGTTAGAGAACCGAACTGT
>PVKE010053176.1:0-10126 GCA_004027555.1 Craseonycteris thonglongyai
CACTGGAAGACCTTCCCAGGGGGGATGCGGGGGAGGTACTGGAAGACCTTCCTGGGGGGAAGGCACTGTTTTAACCTCCGGTATGAATGTGAGTGTGAGAGAGCGGCCTGACTTGATCCTCCAGTCGGGTACGAATCTGTGGTCCCACGGCCGAAAGGCTACGGGATCCGAGTGGACCCTCACCTGCGGTTCCATGGCGACATCATACGGCATAACAGTGACTCACTTCCTGCGGGGAGAGTGACCTGGCCCGGGCTCTACACGGGTGCACCTCAGCCAAGACGCGCCTAAGCTCCCGGGAGGGACGCGGCCCGGCGGTCACCTGTCTGGGTCTCTAACCGAGGCCTCTCGTCCTTTGTCTGTCTTGTGGCTCCGATGAAGGTAGGGAGCACACTAGGAGGTTTTCAGGAGGGTCTTCATGTCAGGCCCCGCCTGGGGTGTTGGGCCTATGAATACTTGTTCCTTCCCCTTGACATATGGGAGTTAATGGACTTCCCACCGCAAATTTATCCCTTTTGTTTCAGGCACCAGGCTCTCTTCCCACTGGGCGGGTCAACGGTCTGGGGGACCTATAAAGTGGGTCTCAGGGCATACGTGAGCCCCCTCCTCCTGTACCACCTTTTCTGCCACTGCCCGATCCTCCCTCAGCGTTTGTATCCCCAATTGAAAGGGATTAAGGAGCCACAGATCCTGTCCTCCTTGAGTCTCCTCCAGTTACTTGGGTGCCGGGGCACAAATATAAAGTTTGCCAAAAGAACACGCCTAATTGTTCTGGTTTAAGGGAGTGAGTTTATTAGAAAAGGCTGAAAATGGCCAGGCTAACTCTGAAAGATGGCATCAGTGACTTCTGGGGGTTGGGGGAACATTTTGGTGGCGGGGTGTCGGAAAAACCAGAGTGGGAGGAATGTGTCAGAGGGTGCGGGCATCTGGTTTGAACCTGTTTCATGGATGGTCTGGCGCTGGGTCCCGGCCCCCTCAGGGTGCGGCGGAGGGTCCTTGCAGGCTTTAGCCATGGAAATCTCTTCAGGGTGGCACCTGGGGCTGTTACTTTGTCCTTGTGTTGAGTTTTTCTCCTCCCACCATCACACCCTTCAGCCCTAACAGTGGGGATACACCCACTCTCCAATAGAGAGTTGGCACAGTTTGGCAAATGCAGTTTCCTTGACTCTCATTAGGGCCCAAACACTCTAAAAGTTTATGTGCTTTTAGAAATAAAAACATCAGAGGTATTTGGGATACAAGCGCCTTCACCTCCCAGGGCAATTCAAAGGAACCAATTCGTATCTCAGGACTTTAAAGACAGGGGATTGAAAATTCAAAGCAAACTTAAGCAGTTAGGGAAGCCTGGGTAACCAAGATGCCCATCTCCAAAAAATAAAAAAATAAAAAAATAAAGGAAATGCAGGTGTGACCCTGGGGCCTTTGACCCATGTCTGGGGAATGTATATGTAACCTTGGGATCTAAAAAAAACCCAAAACACCTGATGCTGGGAAGCTGGGATGGGGGATGCCAAGGCCAGGCTCCTACCCACCCCCTTCTGCCCTTTTAGTTTTGGGCTCTGACACTGCAGGGAAAGCTCATCCTTGCAATTGGTGACACTTCTGTTTATACATATGATGTAGGAAGATGTTTCCTAAGACTAGTTTGAGTTTTAAAGTCCTTTCTGTTTTCACCAATGTTTAAAAGAAAAAGTTACTTATAAATGTCTTCCAAAATGTTATATATGAGATTAGCAACAAAACTTATGCTCCTAAAAGTTTCAAAATGTGTTTATAAATTTACTAATGGAAATGCTAACTTTTGCTTTTCGGTTGTCAGTAAAAATTAAGATTCAGAGGGTTATAGATGCCGATTGATAAGGAAATTTTGCATGTAATTAAATATGTATGTTTTGAGAAAGAATAGGACATGGAAATGCATTTTGAAGGAACTGAAAGAAACCTTGTCAGGATGGTTATTTCTGAATGAGTAAAAGGAGACAAGCTCAGAAACTAGAAAGTTGTGGGAGGTTTGTGAAGAAAATTTTTATGCATGGTTAGGATGGACAAGATTGAAATGCTAGATAGGCAAATGTTTTTGGACTGCTGGTTTGCTACTGGAATTGAAAGCTTTTATGCCTGAGGGAAAACGGTCTACACCTTATCAAAATGATTTTCTATGTTTTATATTAGGCTTGATGTTTTTCCTCACCTGACAGGGTATTACAATTATTCTAACCCATTGTTAGTTACATTCCTAATGAGAAGTTTCAAATCTTAAGACCAGGAAATTTATTTCAATGTCTATAGTAACTAAAAGCAGGGATAACTAGAAAGGATGGAAAAATGAGACCAGAAACAAGAACAGAGAAAGTCCATACTTTTGGTCACAGTAATAGATGGGCCAAAACCTGTCACCTCAGGGCCATCCCAGCAACCCCAGAAGAGGAACACTAAATGAAGGAGCTTGCTTTGGGTGCAAAAGCCCAGACCTCTGGAATAAGGAGTGCCCTGCTCATCTAAAACAGCCATGCCCTTGTGCAAAACAAAGAGGCACTGGAAGGGGGATTGTCCTCTGTTCTGAAGAGAACAGGGACCAACTCCTCCACAAATGTCTATGGTTGACAGGGTCTGAGGTGCCCAGCAGCTCCCCAAGAGACCGCTATCGTAATGGATTGGGAAATGTATAGGTGACCCTTGATGTGGCAGATAAGCCTCTTAATTTTATGACTAATAATGGAGTTATTTACTCTGTCTCAGCTGCTCACTCTGGACCTATTTTCTAGAACCTGCTCAGTTGTAGAGATAAGAGCCCCTAGACTTGGACTGATATTCAGCCTGTTTCTTACCAAATAGCTTATACTTTAGAAAAATTGCAAAACAGGACAATCAGTTAAAAACCAAACTGTAAAGTAGCAGGCATCACTCTGTAAATGCGCCACACCACAGTAAAGAAGGCAGCCACTGATTGGGGACCTGAAATATGGACGATGACCACCCACCGGCAGAGCCATTATGACCCACCCTGCAGAGACAGAAGGACGACTGCCCTGCTCCAGTCACTCCAGGGCTGATTGGTCAATGCACAGCTGAAGCCTGAGGACACCACTTCGTTGGTCCCTGGATGGTTTGCAATCTTGTTTCTCATAGTATCTGTTCCCATCATCGCCCTACTAGCAACAGGCCTTGCCGTCGTTGCCCCACCCGACTGGAGCCTAATAGAACGCTCCTTAATTGCCGTCTGCTACATATTATGTACAGGATGTATTATCATTATTGGATGTTTGTAGGGCTGCTCTTGATGCCTTTGTCTATATCAGGCACGGTCGCCACGTACTCTTCAGGGTACATACAGACATAGTACACTGGGTCTACCACTGAAAAAAATGCTATAGGATGGCTAAAGGCCCCTTTGGACACAGGCGGTAATAATGTTTGTTTCCTGCTTCCATGTCTTCTTCCTCAGGTCATAAGTTCATTTACAAATCTAATAAAATTCACAGTGGCCAGAAAGACAACAGCCCATATCCTACCCCTCCAGGGATACCAACTGTTGGGAAAACCTAACCTGGATGATGATGATGCCCTACAGTAGATATAGGGGCATCAAAGGGGGGACTGATAGGGAATATTCCATATAAGGGAATTCACCACCTGAGCTAAAATGGTGCCCCTAGCCCCAGTCACCACCCAAAATGGTGACCCCTGAGGGCTGGGACTTTCTCACCGATATCCTTTCAAACTAACCAACCCCCGAGCCCCATGATAGGCCCTGTAAAAGTAAAAGTCCCCCATCGGTCGGGGCTCAATCTTTGGAAATTATCCTGCTGGGACCACCGGTGTAATAAAGCTGTGTTCTCCCTGATCTCAGTGTGCCGCTTGAGTTTCCTTGGACACGGTTTTCTGCAACAGAACTAAAGTGTACCGATTTTGTAAATGAGGAAACCGAGACTTCTAAGAAGTAAAGTGACTAGCTCTAAAACAGACTTAGAGTAAGGGAAGGAGGTCACTGGGCTGGAGGAAGCTCTACTAAGTAACAATGATGACCCTGAGATTTCAGCTCCTCATCAGTAAAGGCTTACTTCCTTTTCCTGGGGATAAAGTTTAAAAAATAACCAGGGAGAGTGGCCAGGAGCCAAGCTTCAGCTGAGAACAACAGGAAGCAGCAGCAAATCCAGTGTCATTGTGGCCAAGATGATAAACCAGTATGGCCTGGCAAATAAAAATGTATCTATGAGCACTAATGGATAAAAATCAGGATTTTAGGCTCTTGGTGCAATACTGAATAAGACATGGGGGACTATGCTCTCCAGAGAACTCTTGAGTTTATTAGAGGAAAAAGACTAAACTATATGAGAAAAGGACACAGGAGTCAAAACGAGAAACACAGTCAGCCCAGGGGCATCAGGTGATTAATTCTGTCAAATAACACATATATACAGGAGTGATTATATCCTGGGTACTGAAGGATAAATAGGAGTTTTTCAGGTGGACCAGTGGGTGAAAACCATAGCATTTCAACTTAGAGACCAGCAAGTGCAAAGGTAATGAAATAAAACTCATGCATTATGGTTGAAGCTTAAACACCAAGGGGAAAAAACAGTAAGAGATGAGTTTGAAGAAGTAGGTAAGGGCTTTAGACATTATTCTGAGGAAGCCCATGAAGTGTTTTGTTTGGTTTATGTAACTTCATTTTCACAAGCATTTCAAACTTATAGAAAAGTTGCAACAATAAAAAAGAATACATAGAAGACCTGCATATCATTTATCCATATCCACCTATTGTTAACATTGCATCCCATTTACTTTATCATTTTCTCTCTCTCTCTGACAAATAGGGAAAAGAGTAAAGTGGAAAACCCCAATTTGGAAACAGGCTAACTGAGTAGTGAAGACCCTGCCAAGAGAGAAAGTAATGATAACAGCACACCAATAATATGAATAATTTATATATTTTGTATGCCCATTATGTGCTAGGCACTGTTCCAAATGCTTTTGATCAACTTGTTTAACCTGTGGCCCGTGGGCCACATGTAGCCCAGAATGGCTTTGAATGCAGCCCAACACAAATTCATAACCTTTCTTAAAACATTATGAGATATTTTGAGGTTGTTTTTTTTTAAGTTTATCAGCTATTGTTAGTGTTAGTGTATTTTATGTGTGGCCCAAGATAATTCTTCTACTTCGAATGTGGCCCAGGGAAGCCAAAAGTTTGGACACCCCTGCTTTATATGTATTAACTTATTTAATCTTCACAACAAACCTAAGGTCAGTTCCTTTATTAACTTTGTTTTACAGATGAGCAAAAAGATACCTGAGGGCAAAGTGAAGAAGTCAGTTTCTGAGGCAGTCAGGTAAAGAGTAGTCTTTTCAGAAGCTACCAAGAAGAGGGCAAGAGAAGTGTGGAGGGCTATGGGTGTAGGGATTGTCTCAGGAAACTTGGATCAGGTATCCTTCACTGATAATGAGGAGATAGCTTGCCACTCCAAACCTCCAACCTTAGCCTGAATGCTGAAGATTACATTAATTTTATATGTCTGTAATGCTGGATATTATGTACATATTATATTAATATATTTTTATCTCATGCAGAAGAAAATTAAACCCAAAATTATGAAAGAGTAAGAGATGCTTTTAATAAAAAATTCATTTTAAATTATATTGAAGTAAAATTGGATATGGAAACCGAAATTCAATTTTATTTTTATTTTAATATTCAAATGGCTTTAAATCACTGAGATAGAAATTGGCATGTCCCAGGCGCCCTCTTGTGGTTGGGTTTAGTGTTCCCCAAATTATCTGATGGACATAATTTACCTGGAGAACTTCATGGAAATAGTTTCCAAGACTGCATCTGCAAATGATCAGAACAGGGTAGGAGGAGATCTATATTTTTAAAAAGGTCTCCAAAGTGATTTTGATGACTAGCCACTGTAAACACCAACTGCTTAAAATTTCTCTTTTTTAAAAAAAGATTTACTTCATTCTATTGTTTGAGAGATGGAGAGAGAAAGAGAGAGACAGAAGAGAGGAGGGCCCAGAATAGTCTCCATAGCTGTACATCATCAGCTGTGACATGGTTACATTTCACACAGGTGGATATGAGGCCACATGGGGCAGAAACCAATCTGGGGGCCTCCTGCACAGAAGGTGAGAATCTTTGCTGTCAAGCCATCCTGGTAGTTACCGGTTGTGCTACAGTTTGGCATATGTGTTAGTACGCCATGGGGCTGGGAACTGAACCCTGGACCTTGTGATTACAAGGCAAATGCTCAATTGCTGAGTTATCCTGTCATTGCCATCTCTGTCTCTCTTTCTCTCGTTTTTGTTTTTTTCTTTATTTACTTTATTTATTTACTTGACACAACTTCAGAAACAAAGTTTTTAGAATTAGAAGAAACTTAAAGATGATTTTGCCCTGTTTTATTTTACACGTGAAAAGGCTGAAACCAATGATGTGAAATGGCTTGTTCAAGGTCATAGAGAATGTAAATGGCATAACCCAGAGCAGAAACTAAAATGTTCTGGCTCTAAAGTCAGCATGATTAATTGGAAAAATTGTCTAATCCGATCTATCTCCACGTGTTGATCTCTCAACTCACTGAGAGTTTTATGATGTCTCTACACTCCACAGCACCTCTGACTAAGGAGAGCATAGACAATGTTGCCAAGAGACATTCTTTGTAGAGATATTATTTTCCTCTTTAACATTTAGCATATCTTAAAGATTGATTTTAAGGAAGCACAGGGAATTAAGCAGTGTAAAATATTTCCTATAGGATAAGCCACTTGAACTGGTAAAGTCTCTTCCCCAGGATCTTTCAGTGTCTGACATTGAAGGCATGCTGAGCAGGGAGCCCTCCCACAAATATCAAAGTATCACCTATCAACCCACATTAAAATTTTATTTCATTTTTTTTTTTTTTAAGATTTATATTATTGTTTGAGAGAAGGCAAGAGAGAGAGACAGAAAGAGGCGATGGGGGGTGGTGGTGGGGGGAGACCCAAAACAGACCCCGCAGTTGCACATCATCAGCTTTTTGATGTAGTTTCTTCCCACACAGGTGAATATGGACTGTGTGGGGCTGAACCAAACCAGGAACCTCCCCCATGGGAGGCGAAAATCCCCGCTGCCATCTAGGCAGTCAGCAGTCTCCCTGCAGCCCAGCACCTGGGCCTGCAAGGGTGGGGCCAGGACTCAACCCCCTGGCATTGAGGTTGCAAGGCAAGCGCTCAACTTGTTGAGCCATCAGGCATCTCTAAAGTTATTTCTTTGGGTCTTGAAAATGCAGTTTCCTGGGAAGGGTGATAAGAAAAACCACCTTCCAGTCTGCCCGCAGGGAAGGATTAGTTTGTTAATCTGCAGAGACCCGGACTAAAGCATAGGCAAAGCACTGAAGGAGGAAAATAATTTGGTAAGTGGAGAAACAGACCTGACAAAGTTTGTCTGCCTCCCCATTTTGCAAGGCTTAGTTCTATTTATTCCCAGCATGATTGCATTCCTAGGATTCCTTTGGGCCCTGTTACTCTGATCTCTCTCAGTGCCCACATCTATTTTGTGAAGGCCTGGGCTCAGCTAAAATCTGGCTTTTTCAAAAGTCAGGCCAGCAGCCTGGGTGTCCCCTGGGGCTCGTTAAAAATGTAGACTCTTGAGCTGCACCCCAAATCCAATGAAGCAGAACTGATACTTTAACAAGATCCCCAAATGATTCATGTGCACATTATGGTTTAAGAAATACAGTTCTAATAGATAAATTGCAGAATCCTGAGGCTGTGAGGAAAATAAAAGGTTACCTAGGCCAGTTCAGGGTTTTCTCAACTGTATTACAATTTAGAGTTTTATGGAAAGTTTCCATGATTCCAAGTAGCATAATTAAGTTTTGCTAAAATTGTTGAATGTATAAATGTTTTGAGCTGGAGAACTATATCAGAACTCAGTTTTTTTCTCTCTTCCTTTATATCACACACTGCACCTATGGTGGGATGTTTGTTTCTAAATGCAATCTAAAAGAACTAGTTCAAGCATTTTCATTTGAGATAGAAAATGTAACATGTCAAGATCTCTCAACCTGTACTGAGACATGGGAAATAAAGCAAATGACTTGTATTTTTTGTTTGTTTTGAACATTAGTCACTGTATCAGTAAGATGTGGACACTATTTTCTGCCCTGCATGGCCCTCAAGAATAATAAAGAAGCAAAAGGTGTGGCTCAGTGGGTTGAGTGCTCATTTGCAGCCCTAGGGTCTGAAGATTGAATCCTGGTCCCAGCCTGTACAGACCCATGTGCTGAACTGGGCTGTGCCCCCAGTTTGGTTCTCAATGGGGCAAACGTACGTGGAGGGGCCCCAGTTGGGCTCCCCCCTCAGGCATGTTTCTCATGTAGGAGGCTCCTGGCTGGTTCCTGCCCTGCACAGCCCCGTGCCCACCTGTGCAATGAAACTATGTCAAAAACTAATGTACAGGCGATCCAAGATGGCAGCATGAGAGGAGGACACCGATAACTGCCTGGGAAGGGCCTTGTGAACAGAGGGGAATCCACAGGGGAAACCCTGAGAAGAAACCTCAACTAAGAGAACCACACAATGCAGAACAACACACAAAGGTTAGAGAAAAAAGGAGAGAGCGGGCGAGGAAAAGGGAAGCAGCGGTTCGGGGACAGAGACTCGGAGCGTGGCCCGGGGCTGGCAAAAACACAGGGGGGTTGGGGGACTACGGTCACAGTGGAGCTGGATCGAGGGCGGGCTGGAAGCCGAGACCTAGGGAGCGTGGAATCCCCACAAGACTGTGGACAATTCAACATCCGAACTCAAGGGACAGCATGCAGTGCCCTCATCAGATCACAGAGCCTAAAGTGGCACAGGGACTGTGGAGCAGGGCGGCGGCACTTCCCGGCGGGCGGGGTGAGAGCAGGGCACCAGCCCGCAACAGCTCAGCACCCCTGATTTACGGAGGAGACTGACTGTGAGGGAGCGCCTTCTGAGGGCAGGGCTCTTGGAGTGAGGGCTGGGGCTTGAGTGGGCACAGCTGCATTGGACGTGCTTGGAGTGAATCTAGCGGTGTCAGCAGAGCCGGGAGCGTAGAGCGGCTGCCGCCCGAGCTACAGCCTGTGCGCGCAGGGCTTTCGGCACCCCGCCCACCGGGCCTCCGCAGCGCCACTGCCAGCATGCAACTGGGCATTTGGCGCCCCGCCCACCAGGCCGCAGCGACACCGCTGCTTGCTTGCCAGCACGCAATTGGGCTTTTGGTGCCCCGCTCACCAGGCCGCTGCTGCGACTCTGCCTGCCCGGAAGTGCGTGGCTGGGCTTTCGGCGCCCCGCCCACTGGGCCGTTGCGCATCACTGTGTGCACGCACCGGGCATTCGGTGCCCCGCCCACCGGGCCGCCCCGCAGCGCCGCTGCCTCCTCGCCGGTGCACTACAGGGTTTTTTTCACCCTGCTCGCCAGGCCGCCGCAGCGCCGCTGCCTGTGCATGGGACCGGCTTTTGGCGTCCCGCCCACCGGGCCTCTGGGGCGTTGCAGACTGCACGCGCAACTGGGCTGCCTGCCGGGTCTCCGCTGTGTCATTGCCTGTGCGTGGGACTGCGCGACTGACCAGGGCCTCTGCCAAACCCCAGCCCATCCAAGTGCTGCCCTGCGGGCGTGCCTTACAGATACAATTGAAGGAGGGGCAGCCAGGAGGAGGAAAGACCAGAGCTCCTGCGCCCCACCCCCACTGAACCACCAGCCCCCCTGCTGAAAGAGGAATCTGCTATTGTGTCTCAGGCCCACCCTAGCTCCTACTCACATGCCCCCACCCCTGGCCACACCTTTATTACCCTACTATCTAACAGCTAAGACAGCAACCTGAAGAGCCCCAGGACACAGAAGCTGTCTGCTTCCCTCAACCCTCTACCAAAATCTCCTTCTCCCACAACTGAGTCCAAAAGAAAAAATAAAGAGAAGCCCACCTGATAGGCAAACCCCCAGAGGGAAAACAGACTCATGGGTAAAGCAAAAAGAACCACATCAAACACAATGCACACCTCAGAATCCAAAGCCCCTCCAGAAGATCAGGGGCAGTCTTTAGTAAAGGACCTTGCACACTTGGAATCAAATCTAAGTGAAACAGAATTCAGGGCTGCATTAATCAAGACACTCAGAGAGCTC
>PVKE010053177.1:0-10125 GCA_004027555.1 Craseonycteris thonglongyai
GCTGGTACTCAAGCAAATATTTGCACACCTATGTTCACAGCAGCATTATTCTCAGCAGTCAAAAGGTGGAAGCAACTCAGTATCCATTGAAAGATGAATGGATAAATAAAATGTGCTGCATAGTACAAAACAATGAAATATTATTCACCTTGAAAAAGGAAGTTCTGGGGAAGCCGGGATGGCTCAGCGGGTTGAGCGCTCTCTTTGAAGCCCCGGGGACCAAGGATTGAATCCCGGCCCCAGCCCATGCGGACCCACATGCTGGCACACCCCAGTTCAGTTCTTGCCAGGACCTATGTGGGAGGCTCCTGGCCCAGTTCCTGCCCTGTGCAGCCCTGTGCCCACCTGTGGAGTGAAACTATATGGAAAACTAATGTCAACTATGGAGACTGCTCTGGGCCCTCCCCCTTCTCTCTGTTTCTCTCTGTCTCTGTTTCTCTCTGTCAAAAATCAGTAAAATAAATCTTAAAAAAAAAAAAAAGAAAGTTCTGACACATGGTTTAACACAAATGAACCTTGAGGACATTATAGTAAGTATAATAAGCCAGTTACAAAAAGACAAATATTATGATTCCACTTATATAAGGTATATTATATTAGACTGACAGAGACAGGAAATAGAATGATAGTTTCCAGAGGCAGAGGATGAAGGGAATGGGGAACTGTGTAATGGATATAGTTTCACTTTTGCAATGTGAAAAGAATCCTGAAGATTGGTTGTACAACACTGTGAATGTACTTAACACATTCCACTTAATAGATCTGTATGCTTAAAAGTAGTTAAGATAGGGATATCTGGATAGCTCTGAAAGTTGAGTGCTTGTCTTGCAAATGCAAGATCCAGGGATTGAATCCTGGCACCCGCCTCATGCAAACCCTATGCCGAAGTGCAGCATAAGTTATAATTGCTGGGACAGTGGCAAAGGTTCTCATCTCCCATGCGGGTGTCCCCCAGTTTGGTTTCCATTCCATGTGGCCCCACATCCACCCGTTTGTAATGAAACTATGTCAAAACTAATGATGCACAACTATGGAGACTGCTTCCTTCTCTTCCTCTCTTTCTCTCACCTCCTCTCAAACAATAAATCTTAAAAAAAAAGTGGCTAAGATAGTAAATTTTGTTATATATGTTTTACCACAATTAAAAACCAGGTTAAAAAAAATAAAGAGTACACTCTTTAAACCAGATTACCTGGTTTTGAATCTTGGCTTTGCTACTTCCTAGCTATATGACCCATGGGCCAATTCCCTAACTATTCTGTGTCTCACTTGCCCAGCTATAGATGGGCTGACATTAATAGTATACACATCATTAACTTGTTGTGATGATTAAATGAGCAAATATATGTAAACTTCTCACAACAATTTTAGTGTACAGTGAGGCTTACTTTAAGTGTTTGTTATTATTAGATTCACCACTTTGAAAACATAATTTAATGTAAAATTTGGGCCTGCAGGCAAAATTGAGTTTCTCCTATGCAAAACTGAATAAAACCATTCATGTGCTTATTATATTCAGGGTTTTCATGTGAATTCTTGATATAAGGCAACACTACCACTTACAAAACTGAGGAAAGATTTCCATAATATTATATTTTTTCAAAGACCTCATTTACAATTTTGAATATTTCATCTCAACTGGTTTTAGTAGATAGGCAGAACAAATAATGTTCTAAAATTTATCTTCAGAGCAAATAATGTTCTAAAATTTATCAGAGATTCTAACTAGCACTATTAACTGGGCACATTAACTAATGTCCTTTGATTCATCAATCTATAACGAAAAAGATTGGATTTAAGAGCCATCAAGTACAGTGTTGTTTCTTTCACAGCTGATGTTTTACAAGTGTCCACAAGTAAAATTACCCCAAAGTGGCATCTTCTCTATTTCCTTCTCTTCACTGATCTAAAACCTAATATAGACCATTTCTAAGTAAGATGTTAAAATGGACAACTTTGCAATTGTGTAAGACTATGACCTTTGTTTCTTATATTGTATTTGTAGATGCTGAAAAAACTTCAAATATTTTTCTATAAGATGAAAAGTTTTGTGATACAAGATCAGTGTAGTTTGCTTGGAACAATTTCTTCTGAAACCTTTCATGCAAATAAGATAAGTTGGGAAGTAAAATCAATGGGTACTATACATCTAAACTATTGATCTTCCTCATCAAGGAATCATCATTGACTGGATAATTATGAATTAACCTTTTTCCCTGCTACTTAGTTTGTAAGGTGAATCTGATGACTTTCTAGCTTTAATTAAGTAGTCTACGGATGCCAGGATAACTCAATGGTTGAGCACTTGCCTCACAATTGTGAGGAATTGCAGCACAATTGGTAACCTCTGAGATGGCTAAGCAGTAAAAATTCTTGCCTCCCATATAGGAGGCCCCCTGGTTCACCTGTGTGTGATGAAACAATGTCACAACTAATGATGTACAACTATGGAGACTGCTCTGGGCCCTCCCCCTTCTCTCTGTCTCTCTCTCTCTCTCACCTTGTCTCAAAACAATAAAACAAATCTTTTTTATAAATGTAATAAGTAGTCTATAAGGGTCTTATAAAGACAAAAGGGTCTATATACCCCTACCCCCTTTCTCTACCTCATTTTTCTTCAAAGCCCTGTTCACTATAGATACACAAATTTTCATGCTGAATATTTGTATATTTCTCCCACTAGAATGTAATAAAAAAAGAAATATATTTTTTAACTGTTTTGTTCACTGATGTATCCCAAGTATCAAAACAGTGCCTAGTGCCTGATGGACACTCACTCACTAAATATCTGTCCAATGAATGAACTGGTAAACAGTTTTACAAATGGCCAGAGGTGGTGCCATGTAACCAGGTTTTAGGAGATGCCATTCTTTGGGCCAGAACCAAATTTTATTGTTTTTTAGACCACAGCATCTTCTTTTGAAATTTTCAAAATCCCAGAGGGCAAACAGCCTTATTTACCATCTGCCATGCCAATTCTACATATGATTATTACTGCAACTGTATTCATCCACTTCATATTCATGGTTCGCACTTCAATTATGTCATTCTAAAATGCATGCAGAGGCCTAAAAGGATACAGTTTTCAGGGATGCCAGGATGGCTCAGCAGGATAAGGTTTTCAAATACCCAGAAAAGTAAACAAGCCAAAAATCCAGATTATGTGGATCCTAACCTTACTGTCTAAAGTTTAATTACTAAAATAAATAAAATAGTGGAGAAGCTGGGATGGCTCAGTGGGTTAAGTGCTCACTTTGCAGCCCCAGGATCGAATCTCAGCCCTGGCCTGTGCAGACCCATATGCTAAACTGGGGTGTGTTTCCCATGCGGGAGGCCCCCAGTCCAGTTCCTGCCCTGTGTGGCCCCTGCCCACCTGTGTGGAACAAAACCATGTCAAAAAACTGATAACATACAACTATGTAGACTGCTCTGGGACCTCCACCTTCTGTCTGTCTCTCTCTCTGTCTCTGTAAAAAACAATTTAACTCTTTAAAAACACAAATAAAATAAAATGTAGCACAAATGGTAAGTGCTGAGATGGCTTGGCAGAAAAGGTTCTTGCCTCCCATGTGGGAGGCGCTCAGTTCGGTCCTAGCCCATGTGTCCCTACATTCACCTGTGTGGAATGAAACCATGTCACAACTAATGATATTCAACTATGGAGACTGCTCTGGGACCTCCCGTTCTCTCTCTCTCTCTCTCACTTTCTCTCAAACAATAAATAAAATCTTTTTTTCTGACTCTGTCAAAAAAAACCCAAAAAAAGTAAATCCTTCTTTTTTTAAAGATTTATTTTATTGATTATGACAGAGAGACAGAGACAAAAAGAGACAGAGAGAAGGGGGAGGGCCCAGAGCAGTCTCCATAGTTGTACATCATCAGTTTTCAACATGGTTTTATTCCACACAGGTGGGAGAGGGCTGCGCAGGGCAGGAACCGGGCTGGGGGCCCCCTGCATTGGAGACATGCCCCCTCCAGCCAGGGAATGAACCAGGGGGCAAGAAATGCACTGGAGGCCTCCCACTTGGGAAGTACACCCCAGTTCAGTATATGGGTCCACACGGGCCAGGGCCGGGATTCAATCCTCGGTCCCCAGGGCTTCAAAGTGAGCGCTTAACCCGCTGAGCCATCCCGGCTTCCCCCAATATAAATCTTTAAATAAAATATATTTTTTAAAAGTATTAAGAAATCCCCTAACATTTGAAATAACCCAAATTTCCTTCAGTTAGTGAATAAACAAACTGTAGTATATCCATACAATGAACTCAAGTATTCAACAACAAAAAGAAACTGTTAATAGATGCAACAACATGGACAACTTTCAAAGATGTTACACTGCATGAAGGAAGTTGGACAAAAAAAGTACATACTGTATTTTTATACAAAATCCTGGACTGGGCAAAACTACTATAACAGTGCTAGAAATCAGATTAGTGGTTGGTTGCAATGGGGTGGGGAGAGAAAGCTAAGCAAAGAGACACAAAGGAACTTCCTCTACATCTTGGATTGGAGGTTGGTTAAATGATGCATTCATTTGTCAAAAATCACCAACTTGTACACTTAAAATGTGTGTTTTATTGTATGAATATTATCTGCAATAATTTTCTAATCCTCATTATCTGGATCCTCTTTTACCATGCCAACCCCTATACCCTCCCTCCTTTTATTAAGCAGATCTGGTTACAAAAGAAAGGGCTGAAAGTACCCCCATAAAAGCTTCAAGAAAGAAGTGGGTTGTTAGTCTCAATCCTAAATAGCAGGTCTGTCTTAACTTCTTTTACTAGTTAATCAGAATGGTAGACACCACAGGTACACAGCTCTTTCATTAGAGGGAAATCACAGCTTTCTGCAATTGTTCAACATGAGGAGGCCACCTTGAGATACGCAACATAACACCAACAACTTGATGGACCAACAGCAGAGGAGAAAACACTGATTGGCAATCTGGAGACTGAAAACCAAATGCCTTTTAATAACCAATGTACCTGCCCTGGATTCCCAGCTCATGGCTTTCATGCTAGACTAGTTTGAGGGGGGTTGTTTGCTGACAGCTTAAAGGATATACCAGAAGAGATTAGTCCTGGCATTGCAGCTAAAAAAAAACTGGGCTAAGTCTGCCTTGGAAAGGGGTTTCAGATGAGGCAATAGAAAAAACAAAGTCTTTATCATAAGCAAAAAAGAATACTGCCTGCTGTTTTCAACACAAAGGAAGGAAAACCAGCCTGAAAAGAGAACTTCCAACCTCAGTATTATTTGTCTGATTGACAAAAATTACCCTAATTACATTTTGTATGAATCTGAATACCAAAACTAGTGTACAGATAAAGCACATCCAATTATATTCCAAGAGGCCCCAAATTCCTTCAAATTCTTTCACTTTGTTGGACTTTGGATCTGATAAATATTACTTAGAATAAATGGGTTCAGAGCTCAAGTTAAAAATCTTTTTGCTCCATTAAAATTTTCCTTAACATAAATTAGATTTAATGAGCATTTATGAAGCACCTACTTGAAACCAGGTCCTGTGTATAGTAATATGGAGCTTAAAATAAAGACAGCACAACTCTTGCCCTCAAAAAGATTTTACAGTCTAGGTAGAACAGAGAACTAGATCACACAGTATGGTGTGACAAATGCTATGAAAAATACTTATGAGGTTTTGGGAAACAAGGGCTTCCTAGAGTAAAACTAATAATTTTTGAAGTAGAACTAGATGTTATTTGATCCAAAATGGCAGCGAAAAGAGAAATACATAGAAAGATGAAACAATAGGAAGTATAAAACCCCATGGCAGGATACTGGGATAGCTCAGCAGCTGAGCACTTGCCTCGCAATTGCAAGGTCTGGGGTTCAATTCCCAACCCTGACTCATGCAAACCCATATGTTGAACTGTGGCACAACTGGTGACTGCCAGGATAGCTCAGTGGCAAAGGTTCTTGCATTCCATGTGCGAGGCCCCCAGTTCAATTCCCATCCCACGCAGCCCCACATACACCTGTGCAGAATGAAACTATGTTACAACTAATGATGTACAACTATGAAGACTGCTCTCTCCACTTCTCTCTCTCTCACCTTCTCTCAAAACAATAAAATAAATCACTAAGAAATAAACAAAAACAACGACATGTCTAGGAAAATGCAAGTACTTTGGTATGGCTGAAATAAAGGAGTGGTAAAAGATGAAGCTAGAAAAAGCAGACTGGAATGGAATTCTGAAGGGCTGTGTATATTGAAATTAAGGAACCAAAATTTAATCCAAAATGTTATGGGGAAGTAATTAAAAGATTTTAAGTCGGAGTCTGATATTATGCTGTCATTTTAGAAAGATAACCTGGCAGCAAAAGAGAATGGTCTGGAGAGATGAAGGGAGACCAAATGGGAAGTAACTGGGATGATGCAGGTCATAAGTGGTCAGAACCAAAGAAGTGGGAATGGAGAAGAAAAGAAAGGATATTTTTAAGAGGAATCATTTACAGGACATGTGACTTCAGGAATAAACAAAAAGGAGACAATATAGAACATTTCTGTTTTAGCTTCAGCAATTGAGTGGATGGTGCACTAAGTAACACTAAGATACAAAATATCAACAATTAGATTTAGTAGTAAGATAACTATTTTACACATGCTGATTAATATATGAGTATTGGACTACAGTGCACAGAACCTTGAAAGTTGATAATATTTAAATTCTATTTCAGTATTATAGGGCTGAGGCTCCATTTGATGATGGGAGAAAATAACAGAGAAATCTTAAATAAGAAAAAAAATTCCAAGAAAAAAAATGGTTGAAATCTCACAGTTGAACCTGGAAGAGGTTATCATTTCTGCCTCCCTCTCTCACAATGACTACTTGCAAAAATGTCTTTTAAATTCAGGAAAAATTACATTTTTAATTTTGTCTAAGAGGCCCGCAAATATGGTAAGGCAAGTTCAAAGTATGAGAAAGATTGGTTTTTAGGACGTTTTCTAAGCTTTCCTACTGTCACACAACAGAAAATATATATTGGAGAGGAGGTTTTGGATTCATTTATCACAAGGACCAGCTTACAGTGAAGAGAAGAAAAGTCTTAGTTCAGTAAATAATAGGACCCAAAGGGAAACGGCAAAGAAAAGAGATTCTACTTCAATAACAATTCCCTTTCCATAAAATAAGTTTTAGTCCCAGTGCAATTCATTTGCAATATTTCACTCTGCAGATTATTCTCCTTCCAGAAAAATACAACTCCTTTTCCCTTTTCCATATATTCTATTTGGTAGAGCAGAGGAAAGGGACTAAAATGAACTTTGTTTTGCTTCTCGACTTGCGTTTTTTTATCTGTATTTAAAAAACTAATCTCTTTTTATCAAATTAATAGCCTATTCTGTATTACTAAACACAAAGCCAACAACAGAAAGAAAAAAAAAAGTTTTATGTGTTCCATTGCTTTAAGCTATTCCAACCTGTGGCCCATGGTCACATGTGGTTTAGAACAGCTTTGAATGCAGCCCAACTCAAATTCGTAATCTTTCTTAAAACATTGTAAGATTTGTTGTGATTATTATTTTTTTAGTTCATCAGCTATTGTTAATGTTAATGCATTTTATGTATAGCCCAAGACAATTCTTCTTCCTCCAGTGTGGCCTAGGGAAGCCAAAACATTGGATAATTCCCGCTTTTAGAGTCTTCTCTTTTGACCAGCCCTTCCTCTCTCCAGGATCTAAACCCTGACAAAGTCTTGCCTACTCCTACTTCTCCAAGAACAGATAGATGCCCTAGAGAAGAAAAGATGAGGATGGGGAAAATGGGAAAAACTAATCTTGTTTTTCTAATGTACTATAAAACATCGGAGAGAGATGCAGAGCTAGTATCATAAACCAATGGTAATTAAAATCTTTACTGTTTCAGACAAAATTAAATTCTTTGGTCTTTGCCTATAGCTAAATTTACTACTAAATTCTACAATAAACAAGTGTACGTGTGTGAACTAAAACAAAAGCCTGACATATTTTGGTGAAGAGTCACCAAACTTCCTGAAATTTTTATTTATTTTTTTAAAGCTATATTTTTATTGTTTTTGAAGAGAGAGAGAGATACAGGGACAGAGACAGAGAGAAGGGGGAGGGCCCAGAACAGTCTCCATAGTTGTACATCATTGGTTTTTCCACATAGTTTCATTGCACAGGTGGGCTGGGGCTGCATAGGGCAGGAACTGGGCTGGGGTCTCACTCTGGTGAGAACCAAACTGGGGGCACTCCCCAGTTCAGCATATGGGTCCGCACGGGCCGGGGCAGGGATCTGATCCTCGGTCCCCGAGGCTGCAAAGTGAGCACTTAACCCACTGAGCCATCCTGGCTTCCCCTCCTGAAATTTTTTAATTCCCAGTTGGCAATATCTTTTTGTCATATGCTAACAGTGAAATAACTTGAGATCTAACAGTAGATCCCAACGTACTGTTTGAACACCTCAACATTAGAAATTTCTGAGGGAGAAATAACCCATCTGAAATTTTTTTCCCCTCCTAATGTAACAGAAGGAGATGAACCTAACCAGAAAAGTACTCTAGAGCAGCAGTCCCCAAGCTTTTTGGTACCAGAAACTTGATTTGTGGAAGGCAATTTTTCCACATACTAGGCATGGGGGTGAGGGGTGGGAGGATGGTTTTGGGATGATTCAAGTGCATTACATTTATTGTGCACTTTTTCCCCATTATTATCACATTTGACTATATAATAAATAATTACACAACTCACCATAATGCAGAATCCGTGGGAGCCCTGAGCTTGTTTTCCTGCAACTACACGTTCCCATTTGGGGTGATGGGAGACAGTGTGTTGCTTATATCCAATCCACTGCATAATCTAATTTTGATTGCTGTTACTGCAGAAAACCCTGATCTATAAAGAGAGGATGTTAGAAATGGAAGCAGGCTTTTTAATGCTTTTGTGGCCATCTCAATGTATAGAGATTTGAAGTTGTCTCAAAGATACTCTTAAGGCCACTGTTATTTGCTAGCTCAAGCAGCTGATCCTCTTTTAGCATGGACAAAGTCAATTAACCTGGCTTACTCACAAATGGGTCGCAGATTCATTCCTTCACAGTTCAGGGGTCTTTTGTGATTGGGAAGTAATGTTTAAATTCTTTTGAAAGCCAAGATAGGTGATCATGTACCAGCTGGGAGAAGGAAGGCCCTGCCTGTCTCAGTCTCTTTCAAAAATGTTTGAAACATGTCAAAAATCCCAATTTTCACTCGTTGCCCCCATAACTCCAGTTTGGCTTTGAATGCAGACACTTTATCTGCCAACTTGAACACAGCTGTCATTCTCCTGTGAAGTGACAGACTGAATTTGCTGACCAGGTTGAATATGTCACACAAGTATGCAAGTTTTCCAACTCATTCTGTGTCACTGAAATGGTGCTGTCAGTGCTAACTATAATATTTTTCTAAAAGAAATCTCTGGTGTGGCTCCTGTAACTAAAAAACTCTGGCCATGGGGAAGCCAGGATGGCTCAGTGGGTTAAGTGCTCACTTTGCAGCCCTGGGGACCAAGTATCAAATCCCGGCTCTGGCCCGTGCGGACCCATATGCTGAACCGGGGAGTGCCCCAGTTCGGTTCTCACCGGGGTGAGACCCCAGCCCAGTTCCTGCCCTGTGCAGCCCTGTGCCCACCTGTGGAATGAAACTATGCAGAAAAACCAATGATGTGCAACTATGGAGACTTTTCTGGGCCCTCCCCCTTTTCTCTGTCTCTGTATATCTCTCTCTCTTTCTCTCTGTCAAAAACAAAAGAATAAAAATAAACCTTTAAAAAAACTCTGGCCAGTGATCTACCTTTAGAAAGTCATCTCACTTCTGTGTATAAGACAAGACGAGGGGAAGCTGGGATGGCTCAGTGGGTTAAGCGCTCACTTTGCAGCCCCGGGGAACAAGGATCGAATCCCGGCCCTGGCCCATGCGGACCCATATGCTGAACTGGGCAGTTCCCCCAGTTCAGTTTCCTCTCTGTCTCTGTATCTCTCTCTCTCTCTCTCTGTCAAAACAATAAAAAATAAAATAAAAATAGAATTAAAAAAAAATGTGTATCACCTGTTGCAATAAACCTGAAATTTAAGTAAGACTCTTGGTATTTTCTTTTAAATGTAGCTT
>PVKE010053178.1:0-10128 GCA_004027555.1 Craseonycteris thonglongyai
CTCATTCCTTCCTTAAGACCTTTGCATTTTCTGTTCCCCTGGCCTGGAATCTTCCTATTCCCAGATATTCTCATGATTTGCTTCTCATTTTATTCAAGTTTCTGCTGAGAAGTCAGCCCTGATCACCCTAAATAAAGTAACTCTCATAACCCCTTACATTCTTCTTCAATCATATCCCTACCTAACATTTTATATAAATAAATAGTCTCTCTCTCTCTCTCTCTCTATATATATATATATATATGCATGTGTGTATATCTGTATAATTAAAAAATTTTGTTTATAGAGTTTTTAGATTCCTGAAAGCTTCATATTTTATGTAGTAAATTCTATGAATCTTCACATTAAAGTTTTCCTCCATTGCTTTTGTGCCTATAATTGTTAAAGCTTATTTAATAATATAAAATGGACATATAGACCAATAGAACAGAATTGGGAGCCCACAAATAAACCCATGTATATACAGTCAACTAATATTTAACAAGAAAGCCAACAATATTCAATGGAGAAAGGATAGTCTCTTCAATAAATATTGCTAGGAAAACAGGATATTCACATGTAAAAGAATGTAAATGGATCTTTGCCTTATACCATTCACAAAAACTAACCTGAAATGGATTACACTTAAGTGTAAGACCTGAAACAGTAAAACACCTAGAAGAAAACAGGGAAAAAGCTCTCTGACATTGATCCTGACAACAATTTTTTTGGGTCTGATACCAAAATCACAAGATACAATAGTAAAAATAAACAGGTGGGACTACATCAAATAAAAAGCTTCTGCACAGCAAAAGAAATGATCAACAAAAGGAAAAGTCAACCTATGAAATGAGGAAAAATATCTGCAAATCACATTCCTGATAAAGACTTAATATCCAAAATATATTATACAAAGAACATATACAACTCAATAACAAAATAGTAACAATAATAATCCAATAACAATAATAATCCAATTAATAATAGGCAAAGGCCCTAAATAGATATTTTTCCTCAGAAGACATATAAATGACCAACAGGTACATGAAAAGATGCTCAACATCACTAATCATAAGAAAATACAAATCAAAACCACGATGAGTTTATCACCTCACACCTGTTAAGATGGCTATTATCAAAAAAACAAGAGATAAGTGTTGGCAAGGATGTGAAAAAAGGGAAGGCTTGTGCACTGTTGGTGGGAATGTAAATTCGTGCAGCCCCTACGGAGAACAATACGGAGGTTCTCCAAAAAATTACAAATAGAACTACCTTATGACCCAGCAATTTCACTTCTGGGTATTTATTCAAAGACCATGAACTCAATATCTCAAAGCAGTATCTGCACCCTCATGTTCCATGCAGCCTTACTTACAATAGCCAAAAACGTGGAAACCACCTAGGTGTACATCAACAGATAAATGAATACACATATACAAGGGATGTCCAAAAAGTATCCAGCCATGTAATATGAAAAAGAGAGGCATGTACGGCTGGATTTTTTCCAGAAAAATAAATATATATATAGATATATATATCTATATCTATATCTATATTTATTTATTTATTTCAGCAATAAAAGGAGGAGGAAATCCTGCCATTTGCAACAACATGAATGAAACATGAAGGTATTATTATGCTAAGTGAAATAAGTCAGACAGAGAAAGATGAAAACTGTATGATCTCATTTATATGTGGAATCTAAAAAAAACTTAAGTCTTAGAAATGGAACAGAATGGTGGTTGCCAGGGGTGGGATTGGGAGTGGAGGATATGGGTGAAGGTTGTCAAAGGGTATAAACTTTCAGTTACAAGATGAATAACTTCTGGAGATCTAATATATGATATGGTGACTACAGTTAACAATATTGTATTATATATTTGAAAGTTGTTAAGAGAGTGGGTTTTAAAAGTTCTCACCACCAAAACTGTGACTATGTGAGATGATAGCTATGTTAACTAACTCTACTGTGGTTATCGTTTTTCAATATATACATATATCAAATCACTACATTGTATACCTTAAACTGACACGTTATATGTCAATTACATCTGAATAAAACTGGAAAAAAATACAAGATTTTAAAACTTCAAGATATTAGAAAAAAAGTCCTTTAAAATGCATTTCAAAGGACACTATTTCAGATACGAACTGTATTTAGAAACACTTTCTGGCTCATTCATTTCTTGGTCTGGTATTTTCATTTTGCTACATATTTAGTCTTTGCACATATAGGCTACTAATTGAGGGTCCATAGTGTGGATGGCAGATGTCAAGTGCCGAGGGAAACAAGGAAGGACAGAAAGCCCTATGCAAGTTACCTGTGCATGGTGCCAACTACAATACCACCTGCTACTGGGTGCATAACAAATACTCTGAGAAAAATAAGAGATTTTGTATACTTGTCAAATTAGACCTTTTAGGAGCACATGAACTGTTAGATCTGATAATAAGAGCAGATTCTATGTTCATATTCTAAGTGTGAACCTGGTAAGTAGACTGTAGATAAAATACGGGAGAAAAAACTGGTTATCAAATTCAAAAATGAAGGACAGACAGGGACAAGAATCCTTAATCCTTTCTCAGCTGAGAACAGCTTTGGAGGAACCTTCCCAGCTCCTAAATATAACCCTTAGGATTCCAGACATGCTGACTTTTCATGTGGCCCTTCCTATGTTCTGTAATTTGAGGCTGCCGCAAAGTGTAGAGTTGGTACAAGAACCATGACCTCTTCCTCCTTGGCCTTCTTTTTGGCATCATCCAACTTCTTCTTTTTGCTTTCAGGCATGAGATCATCTAACCAGCTCAGCTCTCGCTTAGAGAAACAGAGATCCATGACTTTCCTGACAAAGACCAAGGCCAAAACCTGAAGAAAACGAAAGAAAGTGAATTAAAGGGGTTATTTACTTCCTGGAGTTAAAAGCAAAGTCTTATTTTCACAGCAAACTAGGGTATTTCAAGCAAAATCAAACTCATAATAATCATTATAGTTGCCTTTTATTGAGTGCCCTCTTTGTATCAGATACTAAGGTGAGTTTTTTATACACAATATTTTATTTAACTATCATAACAACCCAACTTAGAGAGCAACTAGTTTAATGTCCTCACTGAAAAGAGAAACCCTTCATCTGCAGAGGGCCCTAAGAGCTGTGTTCCCCTGGCATGGGGCCAGCGGGAGGGCTGCCTGCAGCACAGGGTTGGAGAGCCTGTGCAGGAGGACTGCTACGGTGGGGCCAGCACCACCAGCTCCAGCGTGCCTCACTATGGGGAGAGGGGACCTTGAAGGACCATCTGGATTTCCTCTCATCCGCTGCCTATACATTTCCCCACAAAATCCTGGCTTTATGCCTGCATCAGGCATCTCTAGTGGCTTTTGTCTCTGCCCTCTGGCCTAGTTTGACATGCTTTATAAGTAAGAAAACTGAGACCCAGGGAGAGAAAGTGACTTGCCTAAAATCTGACAGCGAATTTCCTTAATAGAAAGAGGTCAGGGTTTCTTTAATTGCTGCTCCACTTTTTCCCGCAAAATGGCAATTTTAGCCAAAGAGGAACCCATAGCAACTCAGAAAGACCTGTCTGTATTGACTGGTATTCACCAGCTATTTCTGGTAGCTGGAGAAAGAATGAGGCAAACCAGGCTTATTAAATTCAACATTTCTCCCAAATTGTAATGACTATTTCCTCAATATATCCAAAATTGATAGAATCCCTTCCAGGAGTTGTCAGAAATTTGCTATTTCTTTAACCAAACACCCAACTCCTAAATATAACACTCAAATGCAGAACCCTACATGTATTCTGACAAAATTGAGAAACTCATCAGGAGAGCTATGTATCTAGGAGATTAAAATAAAAAAAGAAAGCCTCCTTCAAGTTTCCTTACTCTTGAATATTCTCCTAGTAAGACCGAGTTCAAAAGTACCTAGATAAGTACTAATATTATTCTCATTGCCTTTTTTTTTTCTCTAGAGGCCCATCCTTTGGGTAGCTTTAAAACATCCCACTGAATTCTCAGCATCTTCATGACACAGAGTGAACTAGAGAAAGGAAGCCATCAAGAGGGGGAGATGAAAGTCAGGTGGCAAGAATTTCATCATCACCCTAGATTTAGAAAGAAGTTTGTTACCTGTTGCACCATACATAGTTCCGCTTTCCTTGTCTCCTTTCCAAAGCCCTTGCTTCAGTTAGAAAGGAGGAAAGGATGTCCCAGTCACTTATCAGTGGTAGGCCAACCTCTCTCCCAGTGGCTTAAAACAGTGATTTCTATCACTTTAGGTACTGCTGGTTGCAATAAATTCTAAATTGGAACTCTAAAGCTTTGGAATATGAAAATTATTGCAAACATGAAGAATCCTCTCCATATCAGATTTACAAAAGAGGGAGGGAGGGAGGGAGGGAGGGAGGGAGGGAGAGAGAGAGAGAGAGAAGGGAAGGAAAGGGAAGAGAAAGGAAGGGAAAGGAAGGGAGGAAAGAAGTGCAGGCAGACTAGTAGCCTTGAAAATAAACATGGCAAACTGTTACACACATAATCCACACCTCACCTCAAAGTTCCCCAAATAATGCTGCTCCTACAAAGATCAACCAAAACAAAAAACAAAAACTTGCCATCAATAAGGGACTGATATCAATATTATACAAAGAACTCCTAAAACTCAACAAAAAACAAACAAACAATCCAGTTAAAAAATGGACAAAGTTCTTGAATAGATAATTCTTCAAAGAAGACACACAGATGGCCAATAAGGACAAGAAAAGATGCTCAACATCACTAGTCATTAGGGAAATGAAAATCAAAACCACAGTGAGATAATACTTTACACCCATTAGGATGGCTGTTATCAAAAACAAAACAAAAAGGAAACAAACAAAAACCCCAAAATAGAAAATAAGGGTTGGCAAAGATGTGGAGAAACTGGAACCTTGCACTGCTGGTGGGAATGTAAAATGGTGCAGCTGCTATAAAAAACAGTAAGACAAGTCCTCAAAAAATTAAAAATGGAAGTGCTATATTACCCAGCAATCCTGTTTTTAGGTGTATACCCCAAAGAACTGAAAGCAAGGACACAATTAAGTATTTGTTTTCTGTTAGCATTATTCACATAGTCATGGCATTATTCACAGTAGCCAAAAAATGGAAGTAATCCAAATGTCTATCAATGAATGAATGAACAAAATGTAGCACACACACACTGGAATATTATTCAAACTTTAAAAAGTAAATTCTGACATGCTAAATATGGATGAACTTTGAAGTCATTATGCTAAGTGAAACAGTCCATCACAAAGGAACAAATATCGTATGATTCCTCTTAACTGAGGTGTCTGGAGTACTCAAATTCATAGAGACAGAGGCAAAATAGTGGTTGCCAGGGGCTGTGGGGAGGAGGGAATGGGGAGTTACTGCTGAATGGGTAGAGTTTCAGTTTTATAAGATGAAAAAAGTTCTGGGGATGAATGGTGGCAATAGTTGCACACCAATGTGAATGTACTTAATGGCACTGGACTGTACACTGTAAAAGGTTAAGCTGGTAAACTATATGTTATCTCAAACTCACCATCATTGGAAAGACAATAGCGGCTGGAGAGGCCTTGATGACCCAGAGCAGGACAAGGCAGGTCAGCTGGATGAGGGTGAAGAGGTGTACTTTGCGCAGTGGCACGTGCCGCAGGTAGATGAAGTCCGGCTGGTGCTTTGCAGGCATCCCAAAGAGCTTCAGACGATCAAAGAACTGAAAGGAGGGGACTGGCATTTATTTTCAGGTTTCTCTGGGTCACAAGCCTTGTTGGGACCATTCATGTCTCTTACATCACCTGCTCTGAAAGGTAGGTAATACCATTTCCATTGGACAGGAATGGAAAGGGAGTCTCAGAGAGAGCATGTAATTTGGCCAAGGTTGGCAAATGACAGAGTCAAAATTGAAATCCATCTTTTTAAATTCTAGGTTTGAATTTCTTTTCCTACCCAACACTGTGGCTCCTGAGAAAGCTCTTTCTTAGGGAGTGTTGAAAACACAATAAGGCAATTGCATCTTTCTCTTTATTATCAAAACTAAGTCTCTTCCTGGTTATTGGAGGAGTGTGATTATATTATAAAATGGAAAACTGAGACCCCAGAGAGATTAAATAACCTGCCCAAAGTCACATTAGAACTCAGCGTATAAGAACCACCACCAGACATTCCATAAAAACAAAGAGGAACCAGCCACCAACAGAGGTAGCTAAGTGAGCATATCATTTGGGGTACCCAAATAATCAGTGACAAGCTTCTGAGTTTCTCCATTCAAAGGATTCAGAGGAATGAGTTGACAGATAAGAAAAGGCTGAGTATGACAGAAAGTATTATCTGTTTACCTGGAACAGTTCCCACTACTCCCCAATTTTTTCACCCATGTACCCCCAGTTAGACCCCCTCTTTTACACATCAACCTGGCACTAAAACTAGCAGTCACTGTGTGTATTGCAGTTTGGTATCAATCTTGACCAACCTTTCATATGTAAGTTTACCAGCATCTGAAAAAGCACTTAGTGTTTAATGTGTGTCTAATAACTATCTGTTAAATAATTAACAAATGACTACAACCATGACATCAAGCCAGGCCACCCTGGAAGTCTCTGTACTCCCATGCCAACATGACTATATTTTGCCCGATGTGAAAAGAAATATTTAAAATATCTGAACCAGCAAGACTAGGAAATGGTTTCAAAGAACTGTTTTGGGCTTCCCTAGGGGATCTGCATGCCCTCTGTGGTAAGGACAGGTGAGCTCATGGCTGAGCTATGCAATACCTGAATTCCCTGCAGTGAAGAGACACCCATGTAGAGGAAGACTCCGTAGAGCACTGGCATTGGGATGAACTGAAGACAAAGAGCAGAAAGACCAGAAGTTACAATTGGTATCAGCACACTCAAGACTATATAAATTTTTAAATCTCTGAGAAAGAAGCAAAGTCACAAAATCACTGCATAAACATTGCATTAGTTTATGCTGCCTCTGCATGATTTAGAAGTAGAAGCAAAAACAGAAGCTGACAGTGATAAAAATCATTTTGTTTTGAAATGAAATGATTACACATCCTGGCTAAATTATAGCCTCACCTCTTACCCATGTCTGGCTCTTCCTCCTCCATGGATATTCCACCCCCTGCCACACATACACACCCCTTTTAAACCTTTTGTAATTACACACTCATTTCCTCAGGGATTTGGTGCATTATAATATGGATTGAAAAAGTTTCCCTTTTTACTAACCAGACTTGAACGCAGGAGTGAAAAAGTATTTATCAGAGTAAATGATTTGGGGAGAAATAGCAACATTATTGTATTGCACTTGAATATATACACACACACACCTATCACATCACATCTGTCAATCCAGGTAATCTTCAGAACAACTCTATGAGGTAGGGAAATGAGGCCTATAACCAAGACAAGGAAAATCTCATAGGTGAAGACTAAACTCAACTTGCTTTTATTCTGGAGCTAAAGAACATTACCAAACATAATTCCTCTCAGACCTAGAAAGTTCTCCATTGGATGTTCTATTGTTCTAGCTCTAGAATGAGTAGACATCTCAACTTGGTGCTAACCTTGTTTATAGAATTACTGAAGGGTTTCCTAAAAGAATACTCCTGGCAGTTATAGGAAGGCCAGGTGATAGCCACCACCATGCCTTAAGGGTTACATTCCTGGAAGAGCAGCAATCTTTGGGTTCCTCCAGATGGTACCTTAGACCGGATGTAAAAGTAGGCACAGTGGGGTAGGGCTGGGGACCAAGAGTAGAAGTTAGTAAGGGGAATGAGGATAGGTGGTAAGTCCGAGTGAGTGCACAGGAAGTAAGGGGACAGGAAGATAATGAAGAATCTTTTCCCATCCCTCTCAATTCTCACTCTTAATAGCATCTGCAGTATAGGCTAGGGTAGTCAAAGATTCACTAAAAAGAGGGGCATGGAGGAAAGGGAGATAAGTGTTTCAGAATAGTTGTAGATTGGAGATACAACCATACAGCTTTCCTTTTTACCCCATTTCCCCCAGATGCAGGCCTTACACCCACATAAAAAGTTTTTTCTCATGTTCAAGATATCTTCCATCTTTCCAAAATCCCCTTTTAATTCCACATCTCACATCACTGCCCATTTTCCTGTTCCACTTCACAGGAAAACCTGTTGAAAGAGTTGTTTGCTCATACTCTTTACTTCCTCACCTCCTATTTACTCTTCAGTCCCCTGTGATTTGGCTTCTGCCCTATTGTTCCACTGAATCTGCTCTTGCCAAGTGATGTCAGGCCTCCCTGTTGCCAAATCCAATGGTTTACTCTTCATCTTTCTAGACAGTTTCTAACTAATCCCTCCTGGGGATGCTAGGATAGCTCAGTGGTTGAGTGCTTGCCTTGCAAACACGGGGTCTGGAGTTTGATTCCCTGCCCGGCCTGTGTAGCCCCATATACTAAACTGCAGTGCAACTGGTGGTCCTGGGATGGTTTGGTGGCAAAGGTTCTTGCCTCCCAAGTGGAAGGTTCTTGCCTCCCAAGTGGAAGGCTCCCAAGTGGAAGGTTTGGTTCCTGCCCCGCATGGCCCCACATCCACCTGTGTGGAATGAAACCATGTCACAACAAATGATGTACAACTATAGAGACTGCTCTGGGCCCTCCCCTCTTCTCTCTCTCACCTTCTCTCAAACTAAAAAATAAAAAATAATTTTTTTTTAACTAATCCCTCCTACTTAGAACACTCTCCTCGAGTGGTTTCCCTGACACCACACACACCCTCCTGATTTCCCTCCTGCTTCTGACAGCTCCTTCAGAGTCTCTATTGCTGTCTCCTCCTCTACCTAACTTCTAAATATGGAGCTCCTTAGATTCTGCTCTTCTGTCTGGTCCTACTTCTCTTTTACATCTACCCTTCTCCCTCAGTGATCTCATCTATTGCCTTGGTTTTCAGTATCAACTATGTGCTGTTGACTCCCATGTTTATATTTTTAGTCCAGAACCTTCCTCTAGCCTCTTTACTCAGATGTCTCCCAAATATTTCACCCAAAATTTGAGCACAGTCCCACCCCTAACAAAATCACTTACTCCTTCATGCAGTCTTCACCATCTTAAATGCCATCACTCTCCACCCAGATGGTCAAGTCAGATACCTAGAAGGCATTTTGATTTTCCCATTTTCCTCATCCCATTCTATATCCAGTCAACAAACAAGACCTTTGGACCTGCCTCCAAATATATACAAAACCCATGCCTTTTACCAGTCCTACTACCAACTTCCTTATTCAAGCCACCATCATTTCTTACCTGTAATAGTCTCACTAGTCTCTCTGCTTCTGTTTTCCCCCAATCCTAAAACCTTAGTCTTTAACCATCAGCCAGAGTGATCTTTTTAAAATACTAAATGGATCATGTCGCTCTCCTTCCAAGGTTACCTTTACCAGTGTCTGCAAGGCCCTGCATGATCTGATCCTGCTTACTCTTCAATCTCTTTTCACTGTCCTTTTGCCTTTTTTTCTTAACATCCTTGAGCCCTGATGTTTCCTAGAACACATATTACTCTTTCCTACCTCAGGGCCTCTCTAGACTACTTTTTCCCATTTCTCCCATCCCATCTCCCACTATCCATGGCATGACTGGCTCCATCTCATCTTAAATATCATCTCCTTAGAGAGAGGTCTTCTGTGACCACACTAAATAAAACAGCACCCCCTTACTTTTCTATAGAACCACTGACCACTGTATATTTCCTTTTATCACTTTTATTTTGTAATTATTGTTTGTTTTCTTAACTTTCTTAACGACATTTTATCCGTCTTACCCCACTAGAATGAGCTCTTTCTTATTTTCAAGTCAAACACTCATTACTTAACAGAATAAATGATTACCTTTAATATAGTCGTCATGAAGACTGAGCAGCCCATCAGCACAAAGATCATGAGGCCTGTCACTCTCTGTTCTCGGATGCCCAAGAACTTGGGCTGTTCTCCAGGGGCAGAGCACTCAGATTCCAATTTGAGGCTGTTCACATGTGTGATAGATAGGACAGTTGCAGCCACAAACCAGGGCAGGCCCATGATGGAGCAGACACCCAGCATGATGGCCACCATCAGCAGATCCAGGTGGTAGCCACAGCCTTTCTGTGGGAAAACAGAGTCTCTGTCACC
>PVKE010053179.1:0-10123 GCA_004027555.1 Craseonycteris thonglongyai
CCCAAAGCAGAAAACAGTTTGGCGCATTCTCGTCTGATGGATCATGTTTTAGGGGTTTGACACTCATTCTCCTTTTGATGAGTGTGTGACAAGAGCTTCCAATTTTCTCTTTCATGATTGATCCTCTCTTTCCTTCTTCCCTTACCATCAGAGTTGGGACAGGGGAAAGGTGCTGCTTGTCCTACTTAGCCTCTATCCCATCTTATCCTGGTAGTAGTCTCCTGTTTTTTGGGGAAAATAATTCCATTCCTATTCTCAAGCCACATGGTTCAAATGAAGTATTATCCCATGACTCCAGAGGTGGCATATGACCCAGACCTGGCAATCAGAACATTCCACCCCTGGACACAGTGATTGTTTATGGTTAAGGATATAACCCATTCATAGCAACCTGAGACAATTCTAGGACGTTTGTTGGACAGATTGAAATGAAAGAATCCTCCTCTTTGGATGGAGTAGCTGAGAAGACAGGAGATAAGACTTGTGCGGTAGGCAGCCAACTCAACCCCAGGGTGGGAGAGTTTTGCCTGAGAATGAAGCCAACACAGAAATAAACAGAGTCAAGATATGCGAAGTGGGAAGCCAACCACTGGGCATTCTCTGAGTTCCTGGGTAGCTAAACACAAAGATAAGTCTACCCTTGAACTTTTTTTCAGTTATATTTCTCAGTAGATTTCTGTTCTGTGTTGGAATTGAAAAATATCTGAATAATATATAGGGAGACCAATAATGCTTACCTATTGTTTGTGTGTGGAGGTGGGCACCTAATGGAATAAACACAAGTTCTGTAGGATACCATTCTTAGAAAGGGTACATAGCCATTCATTTTAGAAACCATCCAGGAGAGAAAAGTTTCATGGTAGCTCACATGGCCTCTACTTGGTATAGCTCCCAACATCTCCAGGGTGAAGAAGGTAAAAAGCAAAAGGCTGAGAACAATTCTCTCTTTAAACTGTAATAGAGTGTTGGTGAGGAAAGAAAAGAGACATGGAGTATGGGAGGGTGCCTGATAAGATTTCTGGTTGTTGACTTCATTTCAGTTTAGATGCCTGGGTCTATAACTAACGTTCTTAACTACATATGCAATCATTTATGCTAGTCTATTTCTAAGGAAGTGAGTGATTCCAATTTCTTGTCCTCTAGCAATTATATAATAGGTGACAACAGTGAGAGTGCAAATAATTAGCATAAATATAAAACATGGAAGAAAAATTCCTGCCTGCTCAGACCCAAGAGAGCAGATGAAAAAGAAGATACCGTAGAAACTTTCCCATCTCTTGCAGCCACAGACACGGGCAACCTTTAGTAGTTCCTCATCTCTGTCTGTCTCTGTTCATACACGTTGGCGATGGAACTGGATCTGGAGTGGCTTTGGGAAAGGAGGTCTGGAAAGCCTGACTTTTATGAGACTATAATCTCATCTTATGGCATACTAATTAAAAAAAAAAAAGAGTAATAAGACTCATGATGTTTACTTGAAAGGCAAACAGACTATTCCACTGCTTAAGAACATGGAAACATTTCTCAGGAGCCAGACTTGGGTTCTCTTCTCTGCTTCTGACAGTGTGGGAAGTATGAGCTAGGGCATCCTAGGGGACCTAGAGAGTTGGAGTTTGCCAGGGACCAGGAAAGGCCATAGTAGTTGAAGATTTCTCAAGAGTTCAAGCTTTGCTATGACATGACCTGGAAGTACAGCCCAGATAAAAGTGGGTCTCTTCTTTCTTCTTCTCCTTCTCCTCCTCCCCCTCCTCCCCTTCCCCTCCTTCTTTAAAAAATGTACTGAGATATAATCTACATAAAGAAATGTGTCCATTTGAAGCGTTCTGTTCCCTGAGGTTTTATAAATGTACACATCTGAGCCACCACCAGAATATGGGTGACTTTTCTGTATATTTTGTTCAACTGCTCCTTTTTCTTTATCGAGTCTTAAACTGAGCATTGCACATCTCCACAGAAGACATAAAGAAGATCCCACACTTGAAAAATTCATTGCTTGTCTGGAAAATCTCCAATGACTCACGTATGATAAAAATTGCTAAATGCATTTAAAAAAATTAAAATCTGGATGGATAACAAAAAAGAGAAATTTGAGTTTTGGAAATAATTCTCTGGGATAGATATGCAAACTATTCAAAATTGAAACTTGGAAAATCATGCCAAGTCATCTCAATGATTATGCATTGAGAAATGTTTTATGCATTTCAATTAGCAGAAATCTTTTTTTTAAATGACAGAAATACAACTTAAAAAGAATAGAACCCCCCCACCTCCCCCAAAAGAATTTGTTTTCAATGAAAGAATTCTCATGACTCAATTAGAAAGCCACAAAATTTAATACAAATAGAATTTTTGGTTAAACTCAGTATGACTGAAAGTAGAAAACTGTCCTTCCTCATACCTGCACAGGGAACTCTCCGGGTTTTTCTTTCCCTCAGTTGCCTATTCCTTCCTGTGTTTTTGCCTTCTTTTCTTTTTCTGTCTTAAAATTGACTTGAATGCCTACTACGTGCCCAGTACTATGCAAGGCTGTGGATACAGTGGTGACCAGGCAAGACCTTGTCCTTAAGATGTCTGTGGCCTTTGCTTTCTATCTCATAAATCCACACCCCTTCTCATCCCACTTCTAATGGGCCTGTTGCTCTTTGCAAAGCACAGTTATAAGAGGGAAAGTGGGAAAAAGAGGGAAACAGAAAAAGGGAAAAGAAAAGTGGCCCAGTAAATATTTTCCACTTGATGAAGGCTAGCAATTCTATTTATTTTCTCATCATTTGTCATGGCTATGGTTCATGGTAGAAAAAGATTCTAAAAACTCAAATCAATGAAAAACAAAAAACCAACAATCATAGCCCAGTACCTGAGTGCTCACCTGAAACACATAACTCTCCCTCAGTAGCTCTATGTACCCGCATGTCCCACATAATGATGTTTCAGTCAATGACAGACTGCATAGACGACAGTGGTCTCACAGATTACAATAGAGGTGAAAAATTCCTATCTCCTAGTGACATTGTAATCATCATAACATCATAGCACAACTCTTAACTCGTGCTTATGGTGATGCTGGTGTAAACAAACCTACTGTGCTGCCAGTCATATAAAATCATAGTGCACACAATTATCTATGGTACAGAATACTTGATAATGATATAATTAACTGTGTTACTGGTTTATGTATTTACTATACTATTCTTTTTATTGTTATTTTAGAGTCTACTCTTTCTACTTATAAAAAAAAAAAATTTGCCATAAAACTGTACGTTGTGTTACACCAGCAGCAGCTTCACACATCTCATGTTTACTGTGACTCTTGATGGCACCATTTTTTCTTGTGCTTGATTTAATCTCATGTTGTTTTGTTCAGTAACATGCTCTACAGTCTCATAGCCTAGGAACAATAGGTAATATCATACACCCTGGTGTATAGATAGCTAGACCATCTTGGTGAGTGTAAGTGTGCTCTATCATGTTCCCACAATGAAAAAAATCACCTAATGACACATTTCTTAGAACATATTACTGTCGTTAAAGGGCACCTGACTGCACATTAGGAAAAGACAAGCCACACAGAGAAATGAAGGTCAATGCCAATATAAAGAGGTGCCAGAGGCTTCCAAAAATTAAATCATTTCTTACATGTCAGAAACTTGGAGAAGAGGCTAAACTATTTCTGATGGCCATGGTATTGTTTTCACATCACTGGAACAGTGGTTAACTAAAGATACACAGCGTGATAGTCAACTACCAAATCTAAGCCTGATATATGCTAGTGCTGACTGAATCCTTTTCAGTTAAGTAGCTTCTTCATGAAAGCGCTAAGTAAAACTAAATCTATACCACAAATATAATTGTGGTTATAAAGAAATCAAAGTATTTCATAAGAATAGCCATGTACTTCACAACAAGTGATTTTTCATGATGCAATGACTCATTCAAATAGTACGAACACTTTGAGACTTCTGATTTCTATGTTAGCATCTTAAACTAGACTTCACAAGGCGCCTCATACTATTGGGTCTTCTGGTCAACTGTGGTTGTGAATGTGGCTCCTGACACATGCCAAGGGGAGACTTTCTTTTTGAGACCAAAGGATGGAAGCAGATGTGTCAGGCTGGAAGTAGATGTGTTGGCACAGAAGCTCACTGTTCTTGGTTTTTTGGACAAAAAGACTCAAGAAAGTTACAAAGCAGATTGCTATAGGAAATTTGAAATAGACAGAGAGCACAGCCTTACAACTGCCACCATGTACTTGGCTCTTTCTTAGGATTTCCATCTCTCTGCTTACATTACCCATCTGCTCTTGTGTGCTGTCTACTTTACCCACTACAGCCCTTAGCATATGATCATCATTGTTTTAAATTCCTGGTCTGATAATTGCAACATCCCTACCTAGTCTGGTTCTGATGTTTGCAGTGTCCTTCCAAATTGTTTTTTTGGTATTTTCTAGTATGCCTTGTTGTTTTTTCTTGATAGCTGCATATAATATACTGGGTAAATGGAACTGCTGTAAATAGGCCTTTAGTAATGTGTGTGTGTGTGTGTGTAGTGTGTGTGTGGGGGGGAGAGGAGGGAGTTGGGGGAGGGGGAGGGGAAGCTCTCCATGGTCCTATGGTTAGGTTTCATGCTTTTGGTGAACTTGTGCCTCTGTACTATGAACTTCACGTGTTTCTCAGTTTTTTTCTTCCTCCTGAGGTGGGACAGGATGGCCAAAGTGGGCTACTTCACTTCTCCTATGGGAAAGGCTAAAGCCAGTTAGAGTGGGGCATCTCCCTTTCCATGACTCAATTAGGCTCTGATGATGCTCCCAGCTGGCTAGGCTCTGTTAACTAGTGTCCCCTGAGGGCAGGCCTTGTTAAGAACAGAATGCTCTGGCATATTTCAGAATAGCTCCTTTCCCCCTCCCCCTCCTGGAAGCACAAGGACACTTTTCTACAATGTTTAATGTGAGCATCTAGTTAAGTTCTTGGAGGTAAATCTCACAATATTGTGGGGGTCCCCACAACTCACCCCCCCCCTGCAGTTTTGAACTCTGAGTTGTCCCCCTGAGCCTCTAGCGATCTGTCTGCTACAGGTCAGGTTTTCCTACCCTGGCACTGGCTCCCACAGAGGTTCCACTCGTGTCTGTGCTCCAGTAAGCCTTGGTTCCCCAATTCACCTGTCTCTCTCTCCAATCTTGGGAACAGTGGTTTGCCCTGTGTCCTCACCTCTCTTATGGATCTAAGAAGAGGTGTTGATTTTTCAGTATGTTTGGCTTTTACTTGTTAGGATGAAGTGGTAATGTCCAAGCTCCCTACATGCAGAAATGGGAAGTCTCCACCATGTACTTGGTGTCAAAGTTCACAACTGGTGAAAAGAATGGAAAAAATAATAAGAAAATGTAGGGACACTTGGCCCAGGTTAAAGCCTTGCTAATCCCTTCGTACAACAGAAAACCACTGCTCCCTGTTAGTCTCCTCCAGTGCTAAGCTGCCTCTAATAACCGGGCAGCAAAAAAGGGCAACAAGTCAAGTAGAGGAAAACTTTGACTGAAAATATATAACACTGTAAAATCCAAATCATTTTTTATCCTTATATTACATTCCTAAAGAAATTATATATTTTCATGTATGACCTAAGTCTATGTATAAAGAAAGTTAATAATAGGAAACAGTATTTTCCACCGTGCCTTTAAAAAAAAGGAAGAAAGAAGAATCATACTGAAGAATCAATTCTTCACTAATCTCTCACCCACCCTCCTTGGATATTAGGTGACAGGAGAGAAAATCATAATGGGATAATAGCCTTCCACATATAAAAATTATGGTGCATTGACATTAGATTGAGCTGCAGTCCAGTCAAAATGAAAGAAGTTCTGAGCTGAGCCTGTCATGGAGTTTGTAAAGGACAATCAATGTGTGTTTTTAAACTGTCTTCCTCATAGTCAGCTTGCAGTAACTTGAGCTGAGAATTGGCTTTTTATGGAGATTTATTACAATAGCTTTGCCATTCAAGAACAGGCTGCTATCATCATAAATACAGAGCAGACAAAAAGGGATGTGAAGATCCAAGACAGAGAGAATTTGTCAAGGTGGGTAAATCATGAACTTACTTATGTTGCAAATAAATATACACTACTAAAGCAATCACTCATTAGGAGAAATTTTTTTTTTCTTCCCTGGAAAACCAGAGCCAAGCTTCCATGGTTTGAATTTCCCCACTTTGTCCAAGGAATCGTTGGTCTTCCTAGGGCTCAGAACTCAATGCCTGGTCCCTCTGTTTCATGGTACACATAGGCCTCTCTGATGAAGAGAAGGTGTAGATTTCATTGAACACTCGATCTGCTGTGGCCCGAGGGCTGATACTTATGATCAACAGTGCTGATTAGGCTTTCTGCAAGAGACCACAAAGCTACTGAAATCGAGCACAAAGCCCTTCCTGAAATACGAGGGGCAAAAGACAGCAGGCTCCTTATTCCCTGTACTTGCCCTAGAAGTTGAAGAGGCAGGGTCTACGTGTCTCCCCACATTTCCTTTGGACATTGAAATCTGTGTAAGTGAACGTGTTTCCATGTCCAGCTTTGTTGTTTCAGCTGTTACAAGAGCTGGGGGATATCAATTACCTGCTGCCTAGAGAGGCTGACCTGCACAATGGCTCCAAGCTTCTAGGCTGTCTTTCCACTCCCTAACTGCTCCACATTTCAATACATACCTGCCAGGGTCTTCCTGAGGCTACCACTCTGGCCTTCTCATCCCAAATGATTCATTACGTTGGATTAACCCTTTAAACACTGCTATTTACCAAAGGGTCCCTGGGGATTCTCACATACTCCATCATTTTTAGTCATTATAAACAGCTGGTCCCAGCAGGGCGGAATCCACTTTAAGGCTACTCAGGTAGACAATGTGGGTTTTGTTAGCCTCAATTTACTTAAAAGCTCAAGACAGCATTTAGTTTGTGTGATTGGGGCACATACATTTCCATCTCCCAGCCTATGCATTCCAACTCTGCCTCTGCCATAAACACCTAAGTGGGCATCCCACAAAAAAGACGGAACCAGAAAGGAGTGATCCCACCATGGTGGTGGGGTTACGTAGGATCTATTTTCATGCCTCCGTTCTCCAGGCCTCCTTGTTGGTTTTTGCCATTTTCTGCCTATAATCAGCTGTGTACACAATGAGAGATGTCTGCCAAATGGCCATTTGTGGGTGCAATTAGGCACCTGTGCCTTCAAACAAGTTGCAAGCACCTAATTGTGTCTGCATGTAGCCACTTGTGGGTGCAATTATCCAGAAATCCAGGTGTGCCTGGTATTACACAGAATTTAAGGGGCAAAAGAGAGAGTGTTTTCCAAAAAAGAATGCTCGGGTTCAACACATGCCCTTCAGACTTTTACCAGGGTGGCTCAGCATAAGCTACCACCATTCTGTATTATGCAGCCTCTTTGTTTTAGAAAATAATGCAAGCCACCTATATGATTTTAAACTTTCTAGTAACTATAATAAAGGTAAAATGGGTAAGTGAAGCCAATTTTAATAATTTACTTTAACCCAATGTCTCCATTATGATTTTAACATTAATCAATATAAAATAATTAATGAGATGTTTTACATATTTTGGAGGCAGTTGTACTAACTCTTAGAAGCCCACGATATATTTTACACTTAGAACATATCACAGTTCGCATTAGTCACCTTTGAAGTGTTTGATAATCCCATGTGATAGTAGCTACCATATTGGAAAGTGTAGGCCTACAAAGAATTGTTTTCAATTGTAATTAAATCCTTGGGCTTTTTAACCTTTAAGAACTTTTCTGAATATTTGCAAAATCAGATTTCAAAGAAAGAACATCTGAAAATGCCGTTTGGTATCTTAGGGTTGTCACTGGTTAACATGGCTCTTCACAATAAGAGTTGTCAGTAAAATAACTAGAATGTTGAAAGTTTTACCCCTACTTCTTTGTGTTACGGTTTATGAGGAGCATGTTGGAGCTAGGTTTGGAAGTGATAGGCACCAACTGTCATATTAGAAGAGGGGTAATCAGAAGTGGACCAGGGGTGGAAATAGGGCTCCTAGGACGGGAAAGGGAATGCACGGACCCAAGGTTGTGTCAGATCTCTGTGTTTGTTCCAATGTATCCAGATTGGAGTAAGGCTTTAAGACAAGTTTAAAAGAAAGTATGATTCATCTTGGTTGCATATGGGAATCATTGGTTTAAAATGTGGTAAGATACTCAAGAAGTCATCTTTCTTTAACCATAAAGAAATACCGGTAATAATGCCTACTTGATACAAGTGTGGTGAAGATTAAATAAATTAATACATGTAAAACACTTAGAATTTTAGCACATAATAAGCAGTCAATGAATATCACTTGCTATCATCCTCATCATCATCATCATGCATTTTTTTTTTTTTTAAGATTTAGTTATTGTTTTTGACAGAGAGAGAGATACAGTCAGAGACAGAGAGAAGGGGGAGGGCCCAGAACAGTCTCCATAGTTGCACATTATAGGTTTATCACAGTTTCATTCCACAGGTGGGCAGGGCTGCACAGGGCAGGAACTAGGCCGGGGTCTCGCCCAGGTGAGAACTGAACTGGGGGCACTCCCCAGTTCAGCACATGGGTCCACACGGGCCAGGGCCGGGACTCGATCCTTGGTCCCCGGGGCTGCAAAGTGAGCGCTTAACCCACTGATCCATCCCGGCTTCCCCATCATGCTTTTTATCATACTTATTTTCAAGTCACTCCAGCATGCATCTATTATATATCTATATTATATATAGATATCTATTATATATATAATATATATATATCTATTATATCTATCTAATACACACACACACACACACACACACATTATACATATAGTGCTTTGGAGGAGAGAGACAACTAACTTGTTCTTTGCATATGGTTTTCATGTCTCCTAAGTCCTTCGGTCATGCAATCAGAGAAGTTCTCTGAGTGCAGAGATGACATGTGAACATCTCTGATTCTCCCATCACTCCTAGTAGACTTCAAGCTCAAGGCACAGGCATTCCCGGAGAAATGGTTAAACCAAGTCTCCAAGCTACTGATAACACTCTTTCATTTTACGGGAAGACTTCATAGAGAGCTTATAAAGTGCTCTTTCCACTATAAACACTCTCTGAATCAAGAACAACCAGTCTCACACAATTATGTAACAATTAAGTGGTATATTTTTAGACAGTTAGCTTATATATTTATACACCTACATCCGCAGCCTACCTCATTCCTTCCCCATCCCTCAACCAACGACCTATTCTTTATTCCTGTCCTGAAGAACCTGACAATAGCCAGTTCCACAACCCTGCTGTCCTGGCTTCTGTGACTTCTGTACCAGTTTTCATAAGAAACTGCTGACTAGAATGCTTCTTCCTCACCCCTTCTCCACCCCCCCCCACCCCCTGCCCCCCATAAGTCAGCAAGAGCACTGAGCATGCTGTTTTTCTCTGGCTGTCACTAATAAACTCCCCAGTTAATTCCATCAGAGGTAATACCACTTTCTTTAATAGACCCCTACCTCTTCCTCCTCCTTCCTCCACTCCTCCCCAGACACCTCAAGGAAAACTTTCCTTGTTTCTCTTAGTTCATTTGCTCTTTGTTCCATTGCCAAAAATCATTTGAGGAAAAGGCAATAATCTAGACTAGTCTACAGAATTTTTAAGGAAAAAAAAAATCCCAAAGAAAGCAAAGCCATCAGCCTGGCAAGTAGCCAGATACCTCCTTCAGAACCTCTACAATATCTTCTAGCTACTTCCTCATCCTTCTCTGGCTGAACCTGCTTTTTCTCAAGCACAATTATTAAAATAGATAAAACATGACTTATTCAATTTTGTATCTTCTGCTTTGATGACCAACATTGTAATGGTATTCTTCAAAGTAATGTGCCTTCATTTTGTTTCCTTTCATTACATCTCCTGTTTGTGCTCAAACTCCAGTGTGTGTCTAGAAGGCAAGAGGGTGTGAGTTATCCTGAGTCCATTATCTTCAGAGGCTGCCCACTCTGGGGCAGGTGTGTCCATGTCCCCCAGCAACAATATTTTAAAGATTTATTGTTTTTAACAGAGAGAGAGAGAGAGAGAGAGAGAGAGAGAGAGATACAGAGACAGAGAGAAGGGGGAGGGCC
>PVKE010053180.1:0-10123 GCA_004027555.1 Craseonycteris thonglongyai
ATTTTTATTAATAAAAATAGGTACCATTACAATCAACACATTTTTGCCAATGAGAAAGGTTTGTTTATTCCTATAGTGTAAAAGTCCATGCTTCAGGATTTAAACCCCCCCTGGAAAGCATGTTCTGCATCCTACTGGTTGTGGAAGCATTTTCCCTGAAAAAAGTTGTTGAGATACTTAAAGTGGCAGTTGGTTGGTGAGAGGTCAGGTGAATATGGCAGATAAAACAAAATTTTCTAGCCCAATTTGTTCAATTTTTGAAGCACTGGTTGTGCAAATGCAGTTAGGAGTTGTCATGGAAAAGAATTGGGTTCTTTCTGTTTAGCAATGCTGACTGCAGGCACTGTAGGTTTTGGTGCATCTCACTGTATTGCTGAGCATACTTCTCAGATAGAATGGTTTCAACAGTATTCAGAAAGCAGTAGATGGGCATACCAGCAGCAGACCACCAAACAATAACCATGACAATTTGTTAGTGCATGTTTGGCTTTGAAGAGTGCTTTGGAACATCTTCTTGGTCCAACCATTGAGCTGGACACCACCAGTTGTGAATAAAATCTACTTTTCATTACATGTCACAAGCCAATTGAGAAACCATCTGTTGTTATTGTGTAGCATAAGAGATGACACTTCAAAAGGATAACTTTTTTGAATTTTCAGTCAGTTCATGAAGCACACACTTATCAAGCTTTTTCACATTCTCAATTTGCTTAAAGTACCCAATGACCATAAAGTGATTGATATTGAGTTCTTGGGCAACTTCTGATGTATTTGTACGAGTATCAGCTTTGATGATTGCTCTCAGTTGGTCATTGACACCTTCCCATGACCAGCCACTATGCTTTTCATCATCAAGTCTCTCATTTCCTTTGAAAAACTTTTTGAACCACCACTGCTTTGTACATTCATTAGCAGTTCCTGGTCCAAATGCATTTTTGATGTTGTGAGTTGTCTCCACTGCTTTATGGCATTTTTTTAACTCGAATAATAAAAATTGCTTAAATTTGCTCTTTGTCTAGTATCAGTTCCATAGTCTAAAATAAATATAAAATAAGCAGTAAGTAATAAGTCATTAGCAGAGAAATATATAGTGATAAATACACATTAAAATTATGTATGACATAATCATATCTATTTAAGATCGTATTCCAATATCAAACAACAAATTTCAACAATTCAAAACTGCAATTACTTTTGCACCAACCTAATACTTTAAGATAATTTTATAAATGTATTCTTAACTAGAGTAGACATCTCATAAATTGTAACACAGACTTTGAGCAAATCTAAATATACATAATGTGTTGACTGATAAGGACTCAAAACTGGGAGAACATACAATTCAGAACATATGTTCGTTATATAGCCCTTTTTGGTCATCTTATAGAAAAAAATGAGAACATAGCAAACAGTTGGCTTAATCTGTTTATTGGAGTCACTAATTAATGTGATTTATTTGACATTTATTGAATGTTTACCAAAAGTATCATAAATAAAATAGACATGGATCACCACACATATGGACATATTGAGCCTGATTAAGTACGTCAGGTCTCGAGCTATAAAAACAAATGTAAAATATGACAAATGCCATGAAACTGAAGAACACCATTCAGTGATAAAAAGTGAAATAAAAAATAGCCCTGTTGCAAAAGTGACATTTAATTTGAAATCTGAAAAGTAATTCATTGAAGGGGACAAATCGTGTTACCTTGAAGCTGCCTTTTGACACATTAAGAAACAGAAGACTCAGAAAGTGTCTTTGACCCTCCTCACTTTACTTCCTAAGAAATCAAGATGAAAAAACCTTCCTCAGAAACAAAGTCCTATGTTGTTCGTTTAGCCTATTTTAAATTAAGTATGATAAATAAAAGGACATCAAGAAAGGGTCTGGTAGCTAGATCACCCAGTGTCCCATCGAAGCAAAAATTTGCCTGCTCCATGTGTTTACCTCTTTCTCTATGACCTGTACATCCTCATTTTCACTTTTGAGAACTACAATCCTATTCCCCTTTTTCTCTTTTGTCCAAAATGACATATATACCAAATTTTACCTCACTGTCTTTGAAAGTTTCATGCTTCTGTGAATTCCTTGTGCATACCGGTACATATTAAAATTTGATATTCTCTGTTAATCTGCCTTTGTTAATTTTGATGCAGGAAAAAATTGTGTATGATGGTGTCCGACGTTCATGGTCTCATGATCTCAAAAAATGAGAATGCAGACTCCAGAGAAAAGGTGAAGCAGCAAAGTTTATTAAGAAAAGGAAGGACTAAGAGCTCTCAAAATGAGAGGGGATATCCAAAAGTGAAATGCCCACTGAAGGAAGGAAAGCTCTCTGGTGAGAGGGGTAACCAAAAGTGGAATGCCCACTAAAAAGAAGAAAGCTACTGTTTTTATCTTGCAGAAGGGAGAAGGGTCCAGGCATTGTTGGCCCTGGTATCCTTTGCCACCACTATTTTATTATCTCGTACCTTCCTCCCAAGGTTACACTTACATTCCTTAGAGATGGGCATCAGAAGCCCTAGGCACACACTTTCATCTCTTAGGTATGGGCCATCATCCTCTCCCTCGGCTTTGCCACCTAACTATCCCACTTCCGTGCCACATTCCAAGGCATGGATGCCATGACTACTGAGAATGGTGGGCCCCCACCTCAATTGCCCAGGTTCCACTAACTACCCTGTATCAATTTGATTATCTCAGCTAGTAAAACTTAGAAGGTGGAAACAAAAGTATTATCATTATAGCGCTCATACCATTATGCAAAGTAAGACAAAGATGGTTCCATGACAAAGAAGAGTTCTAAAGCAAGGAAGCTTTACATATTTTACAAAATGACCCATAAAAAGCCAATATGGATGAACAAATAGATGTTATTGGAGAGGCAAGTACTTTCAGCTCTTACTGAGATAGGTGAATTAAGCAGATCAACTCATTTTTTGTACTCCCATTTGTTGCATTTTAATAACAGATTTTTCCTGGACACAAAGAAAGCAGCACATTTCTCTGTTGTCATTTATATTACATTTATTTTCATTGAAAAAATAAAACATGAAATTTTCAAACTGTTGAAAATTTTATTAATAAAATTATAGAAAAAGCACTACTAATTTTTCAACCAAAGAAAATGAAAACAGGGTTTCAATGAGCTATATATCTTCCCATGTTTATTGTATTATAATTCACAGTATCAAAAATATGGAAACAACCAAGATGGTCATTAAAAGGTGAAAGGTTAAAAAAAAAGATGCTATATACACACAATAAAATATTATTTAACCATGAGAAAAGATATTATTCTGTCATTCACAACACAGATGAACATTGTGGACACTAAGACAGGATAATTAGTGGAGCCTAGGCAGTTGAAGAGGGGGCCCCGGCAATCTCATTAGTCATGATATCCATGTCTTGGAATGTAGCACAGACACAGAATGGTCAGATAACAAAGCCATGGCAGAAGAGAAAGCCAGGACACATTGCCCAAGGGCCTTCCAGTAAGATCTGATTAGGATCCAAGACAGTAAGATATTAAGCAAAATTTAGGTAGTCAGGGAGGTCCTCCGATAACCCTGATGCCCATACCTAGGAAATGCAGATGTAAACCTTGGGCTTCCAAAGCTGATCTCTAAGGAATATTAATGTAACCTTGGGAGAAAGATACCAACAGAAATAAAAAAAAAAAATTAAGAAAAAGGACACCAAGCTCATAATGCCTGGACCCCATCCCCCTTCCTCAAGATAAAAACTGTAGCTTCCTTCTTTCAGAAGGCATTTTATTTATTTATTTTTTGTTAAATTTATTTGGGTGACATAAAGAACATTTTATATTTGGATGTTCCCTCTCATTTGAGAGCTTTCCTTCTTTCAGTGAGCATTTCATTTTCAGATGTCTCCTCTAGTTTTGAGAGTTTTTACTCCTTCCCTTTCTTAATAAACTTTGCTGCTTCACCTTTCCTGTGGAATCCGCATTCTCATTCTCCAAGTTCCTGAGACCAAGAACATCAAATGCCCCCTTCACAATTGTTCCTGCATCAGACACTAGTCTGAACAAGGTAAGTCAGACAGAGAAAGATAAGTACTGTTTGATATCACTTATATATGGAATCTAAAAAGGTTAGATCTATGAAAATAAACAGGATATGCTATATCTTAAATATATACAGTGTTATGTCAAATGTACTTGATTAAAAATAAATAAAAATAAAGTTATAAAAATGGTGAAAATTATAATTCAGTACTTTCATCATATAGTCACTTGAAAGACTAAGTGACATTGTTTAAAACACTTAGCCTAATCTCTAATAAACATATGAGTAAAGCATAACTACTAAATTAACATCAGTTTATTTATCGATGTAATTTTCAATCCATGGCTATAGGTGTTACATATAAGTGTATGTGAATGTGTGTATTTGTGTGTAGATATCTTTTCATTCAACAATATTTTGATTCCTACATTCTATATTAAAGTTTATGCATATAAACAGTAAATTTTTAGATATAGTATAATTAATGTGGCATTGAATTGTTACAATATTGTAAGACATGGTAAGATGATAAAACACTATTTTATTCTATGTTCACTAGAAGTGACAAAGCCTGAAGCAGAGAATTAAGTACTTATTCTTTAGATAGTAAAATTCTAGAAATATCAATGAGAAAAATTGAAGTGTGAAGCATGAAAGGAGACAGTGTGAATATAAAAAATTTAAGATAGTGAATAGCCACAAATTTATAATGCAAATGGTTGATCACCAAGATATAATGGACATCTTTAGAGATACTGTATGGAAGAAAAAACAATGTATCTGCTAATTCACTTCTCTCTCAACTCATTTATTCATTGGTCTAAATTTGACACTCATTGATTTGACAATCTTGCAGCATTTTGGGGTTACATTTTCTAGACACTTGAGCAGTGCCTAGAAAAAAAAGTAATATATTGTATTAATAATTTCCTGCACATGTCTGTGACACTAGGACTGTTACTCTAAAGGTCTTTATACAGTAGAAGTAATCTAGTGTCATTCTTAAGAGCAAACATTTTGGATTTAAACAAATATAAATATAGAACCCATGTATGAGTCCTGACAATTAAGTTCACAAATTGCCACCATGTGATTATGTTTGTAGCACTACACAAAGAACTCAGTATGGTTTTATAACCTTGACATATCAGCATCTGTAGCAACTGGGGGTTATGTCATAAGTGGCAACAGAATTTGGAGGTTGAATATGCATTCACCATGTACACTAAGATGGAGTTGAGTCAGTAAAACCCTATTTATTGGAATATTAGGTAAGACAGACAGAATAGAGCAAGGTAAGAGATAGAGTAACAGCAAATGCTCACAACCCAAAGAGTGTTTCCAAGGCACAGGGGAACCATGGAAGCACCTTGATTTCAGGGGTGTCCAGGAAGCATCCCCGTCAGAGGGTTCTGACCAGGATTCATTGTTCTATTATTTTTATAGGATTTTATACAGTAGGAATTTTATACAATAGTCTTTGATTTATGTGGTGTACAGGGTGTTATAGGTTACTATCAACCTACGTGTGGTCACTATAACAATGGGGTAACTTTATGTGTTCTATTCACGCATTCCACCAGTGGGTCAGCGATTGGTCAACCAGGAAGGTTGGCGAGGCCATTCCAAGTTTACTTCTGCTGACAGGAAAGTCAATACCCAGGTACCACCTTGGCAGAGCATTCCCAGAATGTGATTAGTGGAAGACACAAAGGGGCATTTAACTCATATATGATTTAATTTACAGCATCTCACAGCTGTGTTCATGTTGATAGTAGTGTCTTGCTTAGTGGCATTTGTTATTGTTGTTGCCTATTTATGTGTGCCATAGCAAGACTGTTGAAGCTTGAATTAGAGTGATGAACAGATATTTAATTTATCATTAACCTTGGCAAGAGTGGAAGTAAAATCAGAAATGCAGTAGCCCAAGTTTGTGGGGCTAATGACATGAATAAAATGTCAGTATAAAAATGGATTAAACGTTTTTCTGAGAAGAAAGTGTCAGTGATGAAGAGAGTTCAGGGTGGCCAGCAACAAGCAGAACTGATGAAATCATTGCAAAAAATTATCAACCTGTGCATCAAAATCATCAGCTGACTATGAGAAGCATAGTAGAACAAGGAAACATCAATAGATAAAAAGATAGGAAAATATTCACTGAAAATCTTGGCATTAAAAATGAGTGCACAAAGATAGTTCTGAAGAAACTCATGGATAAACAAAAGCAATGGGTAATCAAAGTTTGCCAAAACCTTTTGGAGAGGCAATACAATGATTTGGCCCATACTTTCACTGATGACGAAACATGGTTGTACCTATACAACTATGAAACAAAGCATCCAATGGAACCTGGATGTACCTATAAAACTCTGAAACAAAGTGCACAATAGAAGACAGCCAATTCTCTACAACCAAAAAACTGTTGTTGGTCCAAGTCAAGAGTCAAAATTATGTTGCTTACTTTTATAATATTAAAGTGATTGTTTACTATGAATTTGTACCAACTGGACAAACAGTTAACCAAATTTTCTATTTGGAGGCATTGAAAAGCCTTTGTGAAAAAGTGGGATAAAATGACCTGAAATTTTCCCCAACAACTCATGTCCCTTGCATCACGACGATGCACCAACGCACATTGCACTGTGTGTGAGGGAGTTTTTAGCCAATCAACAAGTAACTGTATTGGCATATCCTCTACTCAGGTGATGTGGCCCCCAATGCTTTGTTTATTTATTTATTTTTTACTCAAAGATTAAAGAAATATTGAAAAGAAGTCATTCTCATGACATTCAGGATATCAAGGGTGATATGACAGTGGCTCTGATGGTCAATCCAGTAAAAGAGTTTCAGAATTGCTTTGAAGGGTGGACTAGGCTCTGGCATCAGTGTATAGTTTCCCAAGGAGAGTACTTCAAAAGTGATAGTAGTGATGTTCACAATAGGGTATGTACCAATTTTTCTAGGGTGAGTTTACAAACTTAATTGTCAGATCTCGTAGTTACTTAAATTTGGACAAGTTATTATTCTTTTAAAGACGGATTTTATTGTATTTGACAAAGAGAAACAGAGAGAGCAAGAAAGAGAAGGGGGAGGGCCCAGAGCAGTTTCCATTGTTTCATGTCATCAGCTTTTGATAGTTTCATTTCACACAGGTGGGCGGGGGACAGAATAGGGCAGGAACCAAGCCAGGGGCCTCCGACACAGGAGGCACGCTTCAGTGGAAACTGAACTGGGGGCCTCCCATAGGGGAAGCTGGGACTTAATCCCTGGACCCTGGGACTGCAAAGCAAATGCTCAACCAGATGAACCATCCTGGCCTACGCTTGAACAAGTTTTAAGTTCCTTATTTTCTAGAATACATATCTTTAAATAAGAGATAATACCAGTGTTTGATGCATAAACGTTATAAGAAATGAAAATGCCCTGAGTATTCACCCAGTATCTGCCATGTTGTATTGCATTACTATAACATGTTACTATTGTAATGCATTAGAAATTTGTTAGTCCAGAATGGATGAAAGTTATATATAACATCACTGATAAATATGTCTTATGTCAGGGCATATTTGAGACTTTAAGCAGGTTTTTTAAGGATTAATAACACAGTAAAATTGGATGTACTGAAAGAAATTTTTTTTTAATATTTATTTTATTGTTTTGATAGAGAGAGAAAGAGAGACAGAGACAAAGAGAAGGTGGAGGGGCCAGAACAGTCTCCATAGTTGTACGTCATCAGTTTTCAACATAAAAATTTCACACCGGTGGATGCGGGGTTTGGAACCTCCCAGGTGGAAGGCACAAACTTACAAGCTGGGTGCCAAAACCAGGGACCTCGCACATGGGAAGCTCGCCCCCTGCAAGAACTGAACGGGAGGCCTCACACATGGGAAGAATCCCCCAGTTTGGCATATGGGTCCACATGGGCCAGGGCTGGAACTCAATCCTTGAACCCCAGGCCTGCAAGCCATACCAGCATCCCCTAAAATAAAATCTTCAATCTGCTAATAACTCTATTGTCTTGGCTGCTCTAATTGTAATCTCACCTGTATTTTTTTGAAACCTCTTCTTGAACGGTCCAAAGTAATTGAACCTTTCTTGTTGTTGTTGTTCACATAATAACTGCAATATGAACTAAATAAAAATGTGCTTATGCTGAATTTTCTTGTAATATTTTGAGAAACTTCAAATCAGTGATTTCTATAGTAAATATTTGGTCAGAAATTTCAAGTAGAAAATGGTTTCATGAAGAGTCTTTAATGGCTACAGAAATTTTAATATCATTTTATCTTCAAAAGAAACATTTTTTAAAATAATTATTTCTCGGGGAAGCCGGGATGGCTCAATGGGTTAAGTGCTCACTTTTCAGCCCTGGGGACCAAAGATCGAATCCCGGCCCTGGTCCGTGCGGACCCATATGCTGAACTGGGGAGTGCCCCCAGTTCAGTTCTCACCGGGGCAAGACCCGGCCCAGTTCCTGCCCTGTGCAGCTCCACATCCACCTGTGGAATGAAACTATGTGGAAAAACCAATGATGTGCAACTATGGAGACTGTTCTGGGCCCTCTCCCTGCTTTCTGTCTCTATCTCTGCATCTCTCTCTCTCTCTGCCAAAAACAATAAAAAATAAATAAAAATAAAAAAAAGAATTATTTCTCATAAATATAACAACATCATTATAATACACACTGAATTTAATTTAATTTGATTTATTTCTTGAAGAACTACTAAGGCAATTAATTCTGAGAATTATAAGAATATAATTGAATAAGAACACTGTAGCAGTTACCTTGTTATTTTTTTCATGGGAAGTAATATTCTGTACATATGCTACTAGAAACTTTTTGAAACTATTAATAGATGACCCAATATGATTTACTACATCCCTGTTAGAATTCTGAATAAATGAATAAAATAATATCAGTTGAAGGCCAAAATAACTAAAACATTCCCTTTATTTCTGTTAAATATCCAGGTATAGAAGCAAGATTAATATGAGAGTTAGTTACTTTCCACGTGGCAACAAGCAGCATGCCCGTTGATGAGTGCCAACATCTGTGCTACCTGCGGGTAGATGGCTCCCAAAGAAAATGTGGGTAAACTGAGCATAGCTAGCTACTTTTTCCCAACATATCAGTCAGAAATATCACTCTACTTTCTAGTAGACATGAGAGTAGAGAAAAAACTGCTACGTTCCAGAGAGAATCTCTCATGAAATTGAGGAGTAGAAAAAAGTATTCTCCTCAATGAGAATTATTGATAAATGAACAGGATTGTATGCTAAAAAGATATTTTAAGTAAATGTCTTAGTACAAAATGGTAACTACCTCAGAGTTTAAAAACTGTAAGAAAATAACAATCAAAAAATATTTAGATTGAAGGTAAGAATTTGGTAAGAGAGATGGTAAGAAAGTAAATTCTTTCTATAGAAATTTAAATATTTATTAAATATTTTCAAAGTACTTATTTTAAAATCTTATAATTATTATGATACCAATATTAATATAAGATGAAGCTGTGCCTTATTTGACTAATTATGAATGAGAGTTACTCTATGATGGTAAATTTAGTTCAAAAAAGGTTTTGACAGATTAAGTACGTATCACAGATGCACTGAAAATTCCAGAAAAAAATTAGTAATTTAGATTAAAAAAAAACAACTGGTTCACAAGATTATACATCAATTAAACAATAACCTTTGGGGTTATCTAAGATAATGTATTTTTTTTATGTCAATTAGACAAAAAATCTGCAAGGTATGTTACTTTGGAGATTTAAAATTAATAATATGGGGAAGCCGGGATGGCTCAGTGGGTTAAGCGTTCACTTTGCAGCGCCGGGGACCAGGGATTGAATCCTGGCCCCAGCCCGTGCGGAACCATATGCTGAACTTGGAGCTCCCCCAGTTCAGTTCTCTCTCTGTCTCTGTCTCTGTATCTCTCTCTCTCTGTCAAAAATAAAAATAAATAAATAAAAATATATTTAAAATTAATAATACATATTAAATGAATCAAAAGTAGTTTTTCCTAAAAAAGTCAAATAATTTTTAGGTGGGTCAGTTAAAAAACGCTTTACTTTGACCTTAAAGTGAT